>OMLM01014050.1:0-31305 GCA_900302695.1 Helostoma temminkii | reverse complement strand
AATAATATAATAATTAAAATAAATAAATAAATTATTATTTAATACGTCTTCCACTTGTGCTTTCTCTAATTGCTACTTTAGAAACCCATGTATGTTTTTTGCTGATAAATACCGTTATAAACTTAAATATAATGTTTTTTAGATTTTTTTTTTTACTAATTTAATAATAATTTGGTGTGTGTATGTGGTGTTAAACGTGTCCCTCAGTGTCACCCCATGTGATTGTTAATTGCCCTGGTTTGTTTGGTAAATAAATTGTAATCTTTGCTGCTCTTAAAATCACGTAACTATTGGTCACATATCGACATGGTCTAGTTTGAACTGCATAACTTTACGTGGCTACACTTGTACTTAACTATTTATTGAATATATATCTTTTCAAAATGATACTACATTTCAACAGTACACTTTTTTCACAATGAACTGGTGAGATGTAATCTAAACCAATGTAATCTGTTGTTAATGCATTTACTTCTGATTACCCACTTATGTACTTAACATCCATCTAACCCTAATTAGCATGATTGAAAATCCTGTTGTAGGGACTTTAAAGCCCAATCCTTCTTTTTATCCCACGAGGACCCACTGTAGTTCTGTGAGTTTACAAACCAAGAAACTGTGTCTTACAGTACTCTCACCTGACTAAAACCCTTTTTTGTTTTTTATTGTGCATCTGTACCTGCATTTCACTCCCAACAGAAGCAATGTTTGCAAGATATTTCTTTTGTATGTGTGTCTCTGAAGAAAGGCCTTCGTATTTACTGCAGAAATGTAGTACACAGACACATTCCCTAAGAGCTCTTTGGCCTTTTTCACCCCTTTGTTTTTGTCTCTCTCTTGGTCTGTCAACATATCGTAAATGTGAGACATGAGGATGTGAAGTGGTAAGTGGCAAGGCATGACCCTTTCTTCCACCTTCCACACACAAATGCACACAAGCGTCTTGTGCTTGTATCTTTCCCAACCCATCCCAGTGGTACTGAGGTGTTCTCTCTCTCTCTAACCTGTCGAGGTTGTCAGGTATTGATGGATGACAAACAGATAGGGTAGAGGGAGGAACAGAGAAGCATCAGGGAATAAAATAGTGCTTCCTTCTGTAGGCTGCCATGGTCAGCTGCTGGCTGGTGGCAGGCACAGAGAGCCCTGTTTGAAAACTGTTTCACTTGGTTTGTTTTCCAGGCACAAAATCGCTCAGTTGTTTGGCTTAGTCTAGTCTTTTTCAGCCTGTTCTGACATTATAGTGTTGCTCTGTAGTTCTGACTTCTAGTGGCTCAATTGGACACAACAAAGTGTGTGACAGTCGTCAGTGTTTGATGTTTTAGGCATGTCTTTGTATTTACAGTGCCAGAAACACACCAAAGCACAAAATCAAAAAGTCAGAATTTCTCCCCTTGAAAGACACTCACTTGGAAGCTAACTCCCCTTGAAAGACCCTATGATAGAAAGAATAAATAAATAAAATAGTAAGCCTAAAAAATGATGATTCATTGATGATTAATTGCAAATTTTACACACTGCTACCAGTGAGTCTGGTGAGATAAATCATATCCTTTACTCATTTATTTCAAAAGGCAAATATCATTAAACCAATACTGGCATGCAGGGCATTAAAATTCAGGACTGAGAACTCAGATTGCAACTATAAATATGGTTTGATTGCTTAATGCCATTTCTGCTGATAAGAAGCATGAGACATTTTGCTCAACAGGTTCTATATGGCAAAATCTCCTTCCTGATTCTGCAGCTTTCTTAACAGGAAATCATCTCGCTAATAGAGGAGGAGAAAGAACAAGTCTAGAGACAGAAAATGGCAATGGGGGATATAACAATGTCTGTGACTTTTTGTTCACATCAGTCCTGCAGATTTTAATAATTCTCCTGATTCATAGTCAGAAACGTTATTAATGAATAATCGGTTAATCATTAACAATTTATGAACGACAGTGTTCACTAATAAAACTGTCTAGTCACTTACTATACTGGAAATTCTTCGGTTCTTAGAAGGTTTACAGGTTGAACAAACACTCAGCCAACACAAGCACCAGCACAGAACAAAAATCTGGCCTGTAACAGTCAAAAAAGGGGCATATTAGAGCTTGCTAAGTATGAGGTGGTGTTTATGCAGACTAGTTAATGGCCATTCTTAACCCTGTCTACCACAACATTAAAGCCATCAGGTGATGTTAGCATCTGATTGGAATATACATTTAACTAAAGCTTAGGCTATGAATATGGGTACGGGTGTTATCATTAACAATTTTTAGTTTTGCAGATTTGTAGATTTTTAGTAGCACTTCACAGCTTGGTAATATTAGGGTAATATCAAGTAATTGCAGGATAATAAGTATCAACATGGAAAGATGAAATGCAACAGAACTGCACTAAAGTAAAGAAAATAACACAAAAGAATGAAATGCAGGCATAAATGATTCAGAATCTAAATCAAGTTTACCATGAAGAAAGTCCGTAAGGGCGACACTGTCCTTATTCAGTATAACCTTAAATTGGGTTTTGCCAAGAATGTGGAGCTAGCAAACATTTACTTGCCAGTTTTAAGCTAGCTCATTCCCTGTGTTCTAATCATTAAACTGTTCCTGCAGTTTTTGGGTCTTCGTGTTTTTTTGTTGTTGTTTGTTTTTTGTTGTTTTTGTTTGTTTTGTTTTTAAGAGAAAGATTAATCATTAGCATTTCTCCTTCATGTGAACATAAACAAGTTAAAGCAAATTGTCATATGACTCCATACCTTACATAAACAACTCATGCACCTGTTTTTTCTAAAAGCACTGTGGTAACAAACCAGATACCTGCTTTTGTACAAGTGCATACCTGTTATTTATAATGGCAAGCTGCGCTCTAAGGTCAGCGCACGCTACGTCTTTGAAATGTAATTATGTGGCGATCGGTGAAGTGTGGATGTGGCAATTTATAGGTGACTTAGTCCTAATGGATGGTAACTGAGCCATTCCATCCGCACACACCCCTACAGTCCAAGGCCCTGGTATAGATTGGAATAAACAAGGGAAGGAAGTATGGAGGTTTAGGTGATGAGTGCATGGCCCAGTGCAAGGAGAGGGCAGTGGATGTGTTCTGTGTGTGTGACTGATCTCCATGCTGATACCGTCTGTCTGATGCAGGGTTAATGGTATAAATTTGAAGCTAATGACTGTTCCACATAGTTACAAATTACAGTTTTAATATGAGGTCACAGATACTGTGTGCTGCAATTTTGCTAACATTCAAGTCTGTTTTTCTATTTTCTGTACACCTTTTAAAGTGTAACGCTGAAAACAGCCTTACAAAAACACCCATTCACCCCTTGGTTAGAGCTGCATTTAGCTTGAAAGCTTCAAGGTCACTTGTCAGAGATCATATAAGGACCAATTCAGTGAGCTGAAAGGTGCCGGTCTAGCTGGGATTGTTTTCCTGTGGACATAATTAACTGTGAATTGCGATTAGGATTATTTCATTTAGGTAATCTGGCCCAGGAGTCCCCAGCCAGCAGTGGCCAGGAGAGATAGAGGAGGATAAATTGGTAATGTCTTATAATGAGCAGCTACAACAGGCATGCTTTGGCCCCAACCAGACAAATAAGCATGCAGTCGCCCCATTGCCTTTTCCCTCTATTGTGACAGGACCCAGAATGGGAAATCATTTTTCCATTTATTTTTTAATCATTTTCTCAATTTCCCCCCTCCCTACCATCCATGCCGAAAGTAATTTAATCTGTGGACCACTTCAAAAGACACATTTTTGTGCGCATGTTCACGCCTTCCAATAAAACACATTGCGTATCTGCAGACTTGGGTTAACATGCAGATACATTTTTTCTCCTTTAGTCTCCTTTACACCACACCCTCAAGGAGATGCATCCTCAAGCTACTTTCCTATTGTATACTATATGTTATTTACTTCAGATATATTTTGTCTCCAGAAGGCTAGCAATAGCACGGTAATAAATGCATATGGAAACAAAAATAGCTTTTTTTGTCACATACGTATCTGAAAACCATTATCTTGGAAGATGTTCCACCTTAACTTGTGTGGCATGTGTGGCATTTGTTGTTGTTACCCAAAACATAAGGTTTAGAATAAAATGAATCCCTGGTTGGAAAAGAAAAATCTTTTGAACTGCATCAAGCTTCTAGACTGTGCTTTTATCATGAAGCCATAGTTGACAGCAGCTTTGCAGCGTATACAGTCTTAACAGTTTGCCTGTATTCAAAGCAGAGCAGCAAATCCCATCCAGAAGTATATATTGTCTTTCCATAGCATTATAAGTGGAGAGCTATCTGTCTGCCACCAAACACTTTGTGAATACTTTTGTTTACCCTATTTACACTGTTGCTAGCCATATTGAGAGTGCAATAACCAATGATGAGCAGTGCCCCTGTAAGTTTCTGAATACATTTATCTATGTAGCAAACTTCCAGAGGCTAAATCATTTCTTGTGACAAAATAATAAAGGAGAGGTGGGGGATTGTAGGCGCTGGCCCATAAATATTTAAGGACTGGAGGATTATTGCAGAGTTGGGTTTTATGTGAGCTTCAGCTCTGATTGTAGTGGCTTGGAGGGATTGAAAATGTGTGCTCCTGCGTGCATTTGTGTTGCCCGTAGTGTCAAGCTTCATGCCTTTTGCCAACTTATTTGTGTTGATGATTTTGTTTTTCTCTTTATGATCCCCTCAGACATCTTATGACTGTACATCAAGTTCCTTCTGTTTGTGCGAAAGAGCAGCATGGTTGGACTGAGATGAGACAAAGAGCATGTTAGTGTTTTCTGCTTGACTATAATTTTATGACCAATACCTGGTGCTGGACAGAGCATGTGTGAGAGTAGTAGACCATAGCAGAGCAGAGAGAGGAGGGACTGGGCGCAGCAGGATGGATTGAGTACTCATGTCTTGCACAAACTCTAGCTTACTTTGCACATTGTATCTTTAATAGTCAGTAATAGGGTGTTAACATATGTCTAACCACTGACACGATTAAACAGCTATAGTAACAGAAGGGCAATCATTTTGTATAAGATAATGCATACATGCTACATGATGGACCTGTATGCTGCTCACTGTAGCTAAACTTAAGTCATCTGTTGGAAACGTCCCAGGGATTTACAAATGCTGTTACCAACTTTTAGCCTAGGAAATCTCCCACTGGGAAATTGTATCTTTTCTCCCAGGGTTTTCACTTATGTACTTCATCACTCTTAAATTTAAATTGTCAATTAATGTTGATATTTGAAACATGGTACCAGGTAGCAGTACCTAGCTAAACCCACATGGCCATTAGACATCTACTGTTCCAGTGTTCATTAACACAACTCCCACAATGAGCAGAGGAAGCCACACTGGCACTTTCTTCATTTAATGGCAGGAGGTGCTTTCATTTTAGAGTTTGTGCAGCCTTTTGGGGCTGTTGGCAAATACATGTAACTCCATCTCATTAAACAGTTACAGTCACCACCCATGAGTGTAACCAAGTACAGCAACACAGTGCATTAAAGAACACTTTCTGACAGTTGCTGTCAGGTTGTGATTTTTACCTGAAACACAAAATGAATACTCACTTTAGTTAGTATGAGACAGAAATACTGAGAAAGATAGTGAGAAAAAAAAGATTACATCATGAACAGTGTATGAAACCAGAAGAGTGTGTGCGCATGTGAGACACTCTCCTTTGTCATTCAACCCACTGACCCTCAGCCACTCCCTAGCGATGCAGACCAGCTCTTGCCTTCCTCTTGGCTTCTGTTGAATGGATGAGGAAAAATGACTGTGACATTAGGTATCGATTACACATTAACGCATTGGGCTCCAGCTCTGCCCCAGACACATTGATTTCTATTTTGGTTGTCACGGGAGAACACAAAAAAGTGAGGTCCACACAACTTTGAAAAATGGATGGGGTGTCCTGTTTTAAATGACTGCTAGCTCCTGGTGTTTTCAGGTTCTGATCAGATTCTTTCTTGGCGTGTTTTCTGCTCTGGCCAACATGCCCAATTCCAATCCAAACAGCAAAAACAATTAATTTATTTGTTCAAAATTCACAAAAACGCATCCCATTGTGTGAGATAAGACAGACCAGGCAAATGAATAACCCCCATATTTTGAATAACACTGCATAATGTGCCACCCTTCAGCTGTGAAAGGCTTTTTGCATATTTTGCCATAATTAGCCAACACTATACAAATGAGTTGTGTAGCTGCTATGGTGGTATCATGGTCTTTGCTCAGCATCTGGCTGGTGGTGCAGAGACAAGCCTGCACACAGGATAATAGGCCTGCATGATGGCAGGTGGCGATTTGTGTTGGGCATCTGAAATCCTCTCTCCCTGATAGTTGATGGAACCGTCATGCCAGGGTGGACACATGAGAATATGCCAGGCAGTGGCATCCAGCTCTGCCTGTGTCTCACATGGTTGGCTCATTGGTCTGTTGGTGTGCTGGTGATTTGGCAGAATCTAAACACCACAGGGCAAAAGTGGAAGCAGCTGATTGTATTTAATACTGTTCTTTCAATTAGCAGTTCTTTGTTCTTTGTGCTTTATTGAACATTTGAGGTGCAGTTAGGGATTTGTTTATAGTGTTGCAAGTAAGTGATGCACATTACTACAGTTGGAATGAATGCTTATAGTGCACAGAGTTCAAATTTATGTAACTGGCCAGCCACATAGCCACCAAATTTGTCCATTGTGTGACTGATTTTAGTTGAATGCTAATCAGAAACACAGTGGTAATGCTTATCCAGCCCCCTTAATCATCTACCAGTTAGATGCTGATTCCCTGTTCTATATCTGTAATTCACAAAGTGGAAAAAAGTATCAGTAATTATTGGTAGAATTCATTACGAGCATGTTCTGTATACTGAGCATGTTTCTGCCAACTACACGGTTGCATGTTTCTATCTAACTATCCCCTTACACTTAACATCCGTAAATGTTTCCAGACTCCATGAATAACTGTGTTTCAGCATCATTTTTAATGGGTTTTTAATTTCATTTTTCATGAATATTTATTTTAACAGTTTTACCACTTAGCTGGCTGTAAACCAGCTGATAGCAGGCAACTGTGAATGTTGTATATGAATACCTCATATCACATCAGATATACAGGTTGTAGATATTGTATACTGTATAGTAAACTGAGGGCACTGTTGGTCAGTATCACTAAATTTTTAAATAATTAGGGACATTTATCATCTTTATGATATTTGCAATATTTAGCAACACTGAAGCCAAAAGCAGAGGTGTTTGAAACTTTAATATATAAGAGAATCAGTGCACCCTTCATTATTGAGATTTGAATCCTTCATTTAAAAGGAAGGTCTGTCTGCCTTGATGACAGATTTAAATTTGCTGCACATGGATGATACCAGTCTTTTACAAATCTGTGGAGAATTCCATCCATCTATTCATCCATCCACCCACTATCATAACTGTTTGTACTCACACGGGTCACTGGAATGCTGGAGCCTATCCCAGCTGTCACTGGGCGGGACAACCTGGGCAGGTCACCAATCTATCACAGAGCTGACCTGTGGAAAGAAATTAGGGCCAATTTTCACATCCCATTGACCATTCCATTGTTCTCCCTTTTTCATCTTCATGAAGTTTCACAATCTGATATCTCAGACAGTTCTTTGCCATATAATGTCATTTTTTTATTAGACGCAACCTGGACCAACCTGTGTTGTTCATAGTTTTTTTTATAACCACTTTTTTCTCACTTAGCCTTTGCTGACAATCACATGTACTCACTTTTGTGGCATAGGCCTCAAACTTGTAACTTTTAAGTTGAGTTAGAAGGATACATACACGGACTAAAGATACAAATATAGTTATGTTGTGTAGCTTTAACATTTAACTTTTTAGTGATATTGCACTATGTTATGTTCTTTGTTGTATGTGTCAATGCAGTATATGGTTTTGAAGCACTAAGTGTGTGGATGTAAGTCAGTTATACATGAGATAATATCGTTTTTTTCTACTCATATTTATTAAAGCAAAGCCTACTGTAGCTTATGAAGGCAGTGCAATCAATGTTTGTCAGTTTCTTGTCAGTTAGTCAAGATTACAATTATGAACCTCCAGGGCAGAGTTGACACTGTGTTTCTGCACATGTGACTTTGTGTGTGTCTGCACAGAGAAAAAGTAAGAGATTGATGACTAAAACATGGAGTGCTTACTCATAAAGCTCCTCTCAGTCACCTCTTGTTCCTAAAGCTGCACCCCCAGTCAACATTGTCAGAACCACTGCGTGTCAGATGTTAGTTGAATGACATGTATAGTATATGTGTTTTCACAAAGGAACAAAGAAAATAATTCAAACGTCTGACAATATTTGTAATATAATAATATCTTGTTAGTTTTATTCATAGAAAATTATGCTTAACTAACAATATAATATTACATTACAAATATGGTCAGATATCAGATTTCTTTTCTTTCTGATGAAAACTGAAGCAGACTGTATTTATATAAAAATTATGTAGTTGCATTCACCCACATCATTCGTTACCATTGGTGTGATGGTGACGATTGGTGTATAATTTTACACTGACTGGTAGCAATGCATACCCAAACACAAAGAGAAACATGGGATGATATCATTCCTAATAAAGATACTGCAATTTGACCGATACAGCAACACACTTAGTAACAAGCAAACAAGTCAGCTCTGGTTTATTTAAGTCATATTTATAATGATTGTATGTCCCAAAACTTTTAAGGAAGTAAATTCCTGAAAGTTCACTGAATTTTCAGTGGCTGTTTTTGATCTGACTGATGAAACAGGTGTATTTTTGAGTCTGACATATTGTATAGAATGTTGCAGAAAAATACAGTACCTAGGGTTTGACAAATATGAAAAAGGTTTACACCTTGTTATCAGCAGCAGTGCTACTGTAGAATACATCTATGTAGAAGTACACAGAAACACTATTGTACACATGTATAATATCTGTATACTTTCTTCTATGTATTTCAATCCATAACTCGATTAGTATCTATGGAGATAAAATATTATCGAAACCATCAGCAAATACTTATTTGGTGGTTTATTAATACAATAAGTAAAAAGTGTTTGTGCATGTGTAATTATTGCCACAAATGCATGTTCAGCAATGTACAAATGAAATCAAGATTTATAAATGTGTTAACGTGTTTGATTGTAGTACACATGTTGCTCGCAGCGTCCAGGATTTGAGAAACATTGTGATCTGTTGCTTTTTACACATTTGTAAATCTGATTGTATTATAAACCATCAAATATGCATTTGTTCATGGTTTTTATAGAATTTTTTCTCCATAAGTATCTTGCACAGTGACGAATAGTAGTGAATCATTCATTTAAAGTAATCCAACCCAGCCAGATTGAAGACTTTTCATTCATATTATAGTGGAGTTGACTCATTTGTTGTGGAAATATGTTTGACACAGTTTACTGTGAGGAACAAAAGCCCATTGAGCATTCGTAAAAAAAATGGAGCATAAGACTTTTTACCTGAGACTGACGTTTGTTGATGGGTTTGTTGATGGGTCATCTCCTAATCTCCTAATCCCCCACTATTCTAGCCAGCAGTTTCCTCCCTCCCCCAATTTTAAATCCCCAACTTCATTGATGTGATTGAATTTCCCCATCTAACAGCTCATTTGGTTGTATACTCTGAGCTAAATGTGATCAGGTGGTGAATTCATTATGTGCTTCATATCTGGGGAATGTATAGCGCTGGCGCTTTTAGGCTCAGCTGATTGAAAAGATGCAAGTTTGCAGGCAGGGTTTTTATAAAAAGGTATGATAATATAGGAAGATAAAAACTAAGAAATTGGGAGGAGAAAGAAAGGAAGGATACAGTCCTTGCAAAAATACAAGGCAGCCAGAGACATGTAGGAGGTGAGAAAGTGTCTAAAGGGAAATGCTAGGAATATTCAGCAAGAGAGGAAAAGAGATGATGGAGGAAATGCGGAAAGAGATATAGATTGAGAGGCAAGATGATTTAGATGATGATGATGCATCACCAGCACAGATGATAAAGAGAGGAAGGGAGAAAAGAAGGAAGAGAGGAAATGTCCGTGCAATTACTGTGGCTGCCAGAAAAAGGCTAATCAAATGGCACTTGGCACAGCGGGCCTCTGCTCCACGCAGCTGGTGGAGGTGGGAGAGAATGGGCTTTGACAGCAGGGAGAAAAGATGGGAGGGAGGAAATGATGGCTGCAGAGCAGAGGTTGCAGGGATGCAAAGGGAACCAGCTTGAAGGGATCAGAAACACAGGAGGAGGTCTTGTATACAGGACAAGGAAGGGGGAGACATTTACTGTAGGGAATAAGAGACAACATGAGAGTTGTCAATCCTTGTGAATATGGAAAGAAGGAGGAGGAAAGGATGGAGAGTTGCTGGCACTGAGAGCAAATGAAGGGAGATTTGACGTGCCAGAGAGAGCATGAGTAGGCGAGTGTGGAGGTGGGGAGTAGGAGATGTCATGCCACAGGACATGTTTCCTCTTGTTTTGATGGTCTACTGCATAAAGTATCAACATTTATGCTGACAAATTATGTTAAGACATTTATGTTGCCTTATCCAAAATAGTATGCTTTAGATGCATAAAATTGTACCAATAATTGATATATAATATTGATATATATAGATAGATGGATGGATGGATATAAATAGATATTATTATTATTATTATTATTATTATTATTTATTTTAACATTGAATGACAAATTTAGACTATTACTTAATATTCCAGCCATCGTGATTTTATATTTTGGACAGTGTCACAGTACAGCATTAGCAGTGCAGAGACTTTAGTGAGTGCAAGCGCGTGTTTATGTGTGTGATTGAGTCAACCACAAGAGACGAGCTTAATAGAATGATGAGAAAGCTTAGGCGATCAAAGCAGAGGGGGAATCTTTGCTGGCACTCGGCGGCAACAGGATGGCCAGTCAATGCTAATTTCAATAACTCTTTAATTATTGGTGCCAGAGCTCCTTTGGATCATTTTCTGCTGTGTGAGCAAGCAAGACAGAGAACAGAGAGAGGGAGGAGAGCCAGTGAGATAGGGATTCTCAGTACTAAAATATTTATCACGTATGAATGATGGTGGATATGAAGGGGGGTGGGGGTGTTAGTGGGGAACATCTCTTGTCTAATATTGATGCTGAGAGTTAAGTTGTAGAGAGAACTTTGAATGGAAGTGAAGCAAGAGAGATGAAAGGTTAACATCTTCCTCACTTACACAAGTACTTCTCTCTGTGTGTATCTCAAATTAACTCCCATATGAGCTTAGCTTTCATTTTTTTAAAATCTCCTTTCCCTGTTAACATTTCCCTCCTCTTCTGTCAATCTCTTACACTCCTCCTCATTCTGGGGAATACCTGACCTTATGAACCTCGCCTTTCCTCTTCGTTTCTTTGCCGCATTCAGATAAGACCCCTGGAGTTGCAAACAGTGTAGATGCAAACAAGTGTAAAACTGGTTACTGCTACTCCTTGTCCTCTTCTCAGGATACACTATTCTGAAATGTCGTCAAATAATGAGGGGGCAGAATGGGCTTTTATTGCCCTATTCATCAGGGTTTGGGGACTGACCAAAAATAAAGCAAACAGTCAAATAGACTATCCAATCTTTCTTTAAGCTACCACCAAACCATGAAACTTATTGCGTATAGACCCCAACCCCTATATACTTGCACACAGATTAAACAAACACAGTATTACTGATTACTGACTGAAAAAGTAAAACTGGTTGAACCACCTTTGGCAACAATAACATCACACAAGTGCATCCCCTACCTCTGGACTGGGCCTGAAGAACATCCAGGACCATTCTTCCCTACTGAACTGCTTCAGCTCAGACATATTCTTAGGATGTCTGATGAGATTGCCTCTGTTGAGGTCTTTCTGCAACATCCCTGATGGGTTGAGGTCTGGGCTCTCCGAAAACATTCTGTAGATTTACTTCAGTGTATGGGGTTATTGTCCTGCTGCATCTCTCAGCTTCTTGACACTTTAGAATACCCCCGAAGTGAATGACATTAGGTAGTGATTGTAATAATCATTTAACCATTTATTTACTCAGCACTTGCCAAACATTATCAGCTGGCTCATTTTTAACATTGAAATACATTTGTGCAGATGTCCTCATCCTATTGTGTCCTTTTTTTTCCCTACATTTCGTACTTCCACAAAGAGCAAGAATTCCCCCTTCGCCAAGTAAGGAAAATATCATGCTAGTGTATATAGAGCAGCAGATGCTTAGTGCCTTAGTGGGATGCCGCTAACAAACAAGTCAGTCTGGTCTTTGTTGTCAGGTTACATTAAAACTTGTTAACTTTTCCAGGGCTGCTTAGCTGCATTTTGTGATGATGATATAGAAACTACACGTAATTAAGACGCTTTTGTTTCTCTAGTAACTAGAAAGCCATATATTGCTTTCCCTGGTTGCGAACAATATAATACATCAAATGTGAGAAACACTACCCATGAATTTAACATAAAAAATTGTTGTTGTATACTGAGAAACTAATGTTTACTAAGACAAACCTTCACTATTGCCCGTCAACTCAAATAAGTAGCTTGCAGTTTAAGTTTGTAATAGCTTATGGAAGTTGAGTCCAAGTAGCTTCATCAGTCTGAGTAAAATTGTTTAGAGACCACAAATTTATCCTCCAGGTTTGTTTCACCTGTTTACACCTGCCATGAATAGGCTCATCAGGTGAACAATAGAAGGGGAGGGTATAAGTCACACCTTGGTAACCCCTCGTGCACCCATTACAGAGGGTCGTTAACTGTGGCCTTCCTCAGGAGGTGTGAAGGGAGGTGTGAATTGGGTCTGACATTTCTGGGGATACATTAAAGGGCAGTATGCTCCTTTCCATTTCTTCCTTACATATGTTGGCAACAATAGGTGACACGGGAAAACCCATGGCACAGCCATGTCTCTGTTGGGAGAAGTCATCTCTGTAAGTAAAATAGGTGGTAGTCACGCACAAATCCAGGAGCAAGCAGATCTGGCCCAGGCTGAGGCTGCTTCTGGTGGTGAGGGTGCTGTCTTCTTCCAGTCTTCTCTTTACAGCTCTTAGGGCGTCAGTAGTGGGGATGCTAGTAAACAGGGGTATGACATCAACAGATACCATAGTTTCATGGGTATCTAATTTCAGCTCTGTTCTTAGAAGCAGTCTCTTCTGAATTATTGATGTGGTGGTCCTTGTGCCCTACCAGTACTGCCAAGATAGTGGCCAAGTATGTAGCAATGTTGATGCTGACAATGCGGCTCTTTCCTTTACAGGATACAAATGGTGGTAAATTCCCACCAGTGGTGTTTTCCTTTTCCCAGCCAGTACTGGATGTAGTCACAGAGTTGTCAGGAAAGAATAAATTTGTGGTTTCTAACCAACTTTCCCAAGTCTGATGAATCTACTTGTATGTGTAGTGAAACCTAACAGAAAGAACTCCAGTGACCCTGACTCAACTTCCAGATAACTTCACCTGGATGAGTGAGAATCTTCACAGACTTATATAATTGTGTACTTCCTCAGAAATTAAGCAGTTATTTTATTAAAATGTACCTTCTCTGTTATTCATCAGTAGATGTTACAGTTGTCCTTACCAATGATCTATGTTGGTAATAGCCCAAGTTTAATTGTGTTCTATCTAGAAAATAAGAGGGTACTTTCATTAAAACATTAAAACTGAAAATAGCATAAAGTCTACTTTCAGATACAGCAATATTTTAACTGTTTTGTGTAGCAGATTCTGTATATAACTTTATATAAAAATGTATTTTCTTATGGTAATAGCACTATTGGCTATTTGAAATTGTGATCGGTGAATTGCATCATACTGACTGCACTGGCACTTCACCACATGTCATTCTTTTAAAACTTGCATTAATTAGAATTTTGCCATAAGCTACATATTAGCTTATTGTTATTATGTTTAGAATATGCTGTTTTGTTGTTAAACAAAAAATCTTGAAACAAGTGTTAACTGGGCACATTTATGTTAGCAAAATTTTTAGCCATAAATATCATATGAACATACTCATATTGCACAGTAATAGACTGCTGCTGTCTCCTCACTAGAAACAATGGCTGGTTTTGTCACAGTAGACCCTATGGTGTTAGACATACCTTATCTTTTTAGCTCTTCATTCAAGGATAGCTGGCTGGGCCTTGGGGAACACTTCAGTGTCTACAATATAAAGAGTTATGACATTAGCACAGGAGCCACAGCAGAATCATGTATCCTGCATTTGACAGGTTTGTGATGAGGCTGGCATCACTTTAAGAGAAAAGGCACAACATGCAGCTTAGTTGTCAATGCAAAGTGAACTTGAGTAAGAAGACTTCTGTTTGAGAAATGTGCGCTTAGAAAGAAACTCAACAATCTTTCTAAATACTCACAGGCCTGGGGAAATACATACGCACTGCAGCACACATTGAATAAAATGCCCACGCACACTTGTTCAGTGCACACTAGTGTGCAGAAGAAGTGCCTGCACACGTGCATGTGTGGTTTTGTTGCGATACTCTTCTAAGCCCACAGATAGTCAGTGAGAGTCAGGGAGTGAGTGGGACAGATAGGGCCCGATGTCTAATTAACTTACTGCCTGCAGAGGATGTGTGTGTCCTTAAATCCAAGGCAAATGATGACCACTGGGGAGAAGGAAAAAAGTAAGGGGGAGAGAGAACAGAAGAGGGCTGCAGTGATGCGGAGAAATAAGTTGCTGAGACATGGTAGATACCACTGTGGTTCGGATGTAAGCATTGCAAAGAGAAGAGTTGTATGTACTGCATACTTTAGATGTGCGTTAGTCCCACTTATTACCAGGGATATGTTGAGTGAATGACACGTTTCTTTCTAAGGTATTTAGGATAACAAAAGAAAAGTAGCCATAGCAGCCATAGATTTGTAACAAGTCTCCTCCTCAGGCAAAATTCTCTACAGCAGTTGCAGACTTTGAAACATGAGCCAAACATTTCTGGGGAGACTGTTGCAGTGTAAATGTTGGATGGTACTGTAGGTTCAGCCTTTTTCTGGACAAAAATTCTTTGCAATGTCACATCTGTACTGTTTTTTCATGGACAAAAAAGCAAGCGTTGAGGGCTTGTATGATTATAAAAACAATAATCAAACTGAAACTGAAAAACTAACTGAAACAAAGAAGACTGATAGGAATAGATGGAGAGGCAGTTGCAGAAGGAAGCAGCGAATTAGTCTTTAATTAGACCAGACATAGTGCTGTCTGCATGTATCACCCAGGCTAACCCTGAAGTGAAGAGTATAAAGGGAAAGTCACTTTCAAGCTCCACTAATGTAATGGGGCCCTCATGGGATCAGGCAGGGGGTAGATTTTTTTTTTCTTTTTTTTGTATACCCTTGTGTCTGTTCATCTTAACAAACATTCCCTTGCATACTGAGCTCACACAGATGAAGTCAGCAGTGCAGACTACAGGGTAATGTGACTTTTCACCATTATCACCCTCAGCAGCAGTACAGCCGCACACGAATAGAGCCTCTTGCTAAGCCCAGTGTCATATCAGTCTTGTGTGGCTAAGCAGGCTGTTCAGTCAGTTGTGAAATTGAAATGCAGCCTCAGTTATTAGACAAACAGCCCATCACCCGTGCTGCTAGTTCACTGTCAATAGCCACTGGTGCGTCAACTAACAACTCATTTGTTGATTAAGAAAAGCTCTGTGTGTGTGTGTGTGTGTGTGTGTGTGTGTGTGTGTGTGTGTGTGTCCGTCCTGTTGTGTGCATGCAAGTACTGAAGGTTTTGCATCGGCATGTACGCTTGTGCCTAGGTGCTTTGAGCCTGTACATCACTTAGGTCACATGAGTGTGAAATATTATGCTTAGCAGCAGTACAAATGAAAACATGACTTCTGGTTAAATATTCCATTTGAATCCATTAACCCACTGAGAGAGAAATACAAATATGATTTTACAGTTTATTGTATACACATTCAACATTCACCTATATAACAGTGTCTAGCTAGAAGTTAAAAGTTTTATTCAGTGCCCGTCAATCCTACATGTCTTATTTCATATCCATCCCAGCTTCACTGTATATATTACAAAATTACATGTGGACATGATCACTTTACTGGTGGGGAGGGTTGTGTTGACAATGACATTTCACAGCCCACCAGCAAAGTTGGTGATTTGTTATCAGTGGTTCTTTGTCCCAGTAACTTAGAGTACATAATGTTTTCATTTTCCCATATTATGGAAAATCAATTTTTATACATTTATATGGCTCTCGGGTGTTTGTAGAGACACACCAAGTGCATTAGCAGTGCATTCCCTGCTTTTTTTTCTTTTTCTTTTTTTACATTTTCTTGTTTGGTAGATTGGACCGCTGCTAAAATGTCCAATCTGGATTTCTCCCCTATATGACGTGATATAGGGGAGCAGTGAAATAGGTCATGGGTATGGCCATTTACATATGCATGCACATAGTGACGAGAGCTTCTAGCTCGCAGCATGCCATATGAATAATAAATAAAGATGAATGTATTATTTTATAATAACAAAAATAAATAAATCTGTTTTGTACATGTATGTGTGTTTTTACTTATAGGCTTCATTAGAATTCTCACAGAGTAACATAGGGGTGCAAGTTGTTGACTTGTCAGCTCCCTGTGGTATTTGTTACAGTGCAGTTCAGACAAGTCGCACTTACTTGTTTAAAGGTTGTCAGATACACTATGCCAGCTCCTCCTCGAGTTTCACTCATTGTGTGTTTGTGTGTGTGTTCTGGCTGACCCTAAGCTGTGAGTTTTGCCCTTCACAACTTAGTAGCTACTGCTACTAATATAAGGAGGGCTACAGTCTTGTGCTACCCTCTTGACACCTGCTGTTGTCAGCCTTTTTTTTTTTTTTTACCTGCCAGTGGTGTACTTTACAGGGTACACACTGGGTTTAAGGGTGGGCATAGAACACAAGGGGTGCACATTGTCCCCCTTCACCTTCACATGTTTTTTCTTAATGGTATATGCAGTAGATTATTGGAATGCACAGTAACATCTGAAGCACCATCAGTGGAAGCTGGTCTTTGTGTTGTCAAAATGTCAAAGGCATCACTGGAGGGGAGCACAAAAGTGGGTATGTATCTTGTCTGTATTTTTGTCATATTATCAGTAAGTAAGTATTGCCCTGAAGATATCACACTTTCTTTGTTTGCTGATTGTTTTGTTTTGTTTTTCCCCAAAGACGAGACCAATACAGTGTTGCATCACTTGTTGGTTTTAATATAATGGTGGGCAGGCACAGTAAACTGCTATGCTATTCCATTTTGCTGCTGGCAGTGACATTAACATATTTAGTAAAGCAGTTTACAATGGATAATTCTTCAGGCAATTTGCCAGTGATCACACAATTAAAAGAACCCACATAAAACAACATCAGGCACCCTTCCAAATAAACAGTGTATTGTTTTTAATTTTCTCTTTGCTTTATTGACAGTAATTTGTGATAAATGTACAAGAGTGTGCATTTCATTAAATTTGTTGTGTTTCTCTTTAGGCGGTTTACATTTTAATACTATAATCAAAGAGCAACATTCATGCTATACTTACAGGCCATAAGCGTGTGCGATTGTTGTGTTGAAAGTGTCTGTGTATATATGCAATTTAGTGTCCTTTGTGAAATATCATTGCAGTTCAATATAGAGTTAATTAGCCAAGTCAAACTAATGCTTACTGGAGGCATTGTGGAAAAATACTCAATATCTCTGCCTTTAATGTGGCTTCTTTCATATTGTTGAGGTAAAGGTATAGTTATCAAACAATAGTCTGGTCATGATGGCATTGGTACACGGTAATGTGATTCAATATACAACGCGTGTGTAATTGCAAGTTGACAGTGGGGTCAGGGTGCTGGTAGCATACATTGATCAAGTGAAGGGCATGTTCTAGTTCAAGTTAAGAGGCCTTATTATGTGCTAAGCCTGTCATGCAATCAGCTTCCCGTTGGCTAAGGTGCCCTGCCATTCTGTAGCACATGAGCCTATCGTTAGTGTCAGCTTACTTGACATTTTCTTTGTATCCCAGCTGAGTGTGGAGACTGAACCGACCTGCAGTGTGATAATAGTCACTTGCCAGACACCCACAGTGGAAGAAAAAAGAAATGACGTAGGAAAACAGACCAGAAGAAAGAAGAAGAAAAGAGTGGGAATCAGAGAGAAGCAGGTGGATTGGAGCAACAAGGCTGCTGCCATGGAGTCTGACATTCTGGTTACAAAATGGATTGTTTCCAAGGCAACAGACAATTAAAAGCAACCGTTTTATTCATAATAAGTCCTACACTAGTATGTCAGGTTACTCTTAGAAACAGCTATAAGAGAACTAGAGAACAGGCAACTAAAAATACTTAAAATAAACTTGTAGAATGAATGAAAAATGTCTATGTCATCTAACATGCTGTCTTGCTTCTCACCACGCAATGCTGACACAGCCAAAGACACAGACCTTGTCCATTTATGTGACCCTATTTACAGTACAGTGTCTGTCAATGAACAGATTTAGTATGCAAATCATGCTTGATGGTCTTCCTAAGGCTCGCTGGATAATGTATTTTCTTTTCTCGTTGTCACTTGCACACTCTTTAAGCGACCTTCAAGTGCCGTCAATCAAAGCAACAGCGTAAGGAATTAAATTAAAATTAACCACGTGCTCCTAAAATGTGACCTGCAGCTACATTTAAAGGTGGGGGAGTAAGAAGAATCCAATCAAACAACACAACGCTAAGGGCACTAAAAATGCATGTCTTCCACCGGCACGCTTACCCCTGGGTAAGAACAAACACTACAGACACCCTGTGGACGTGCATTTTATCAATAAAGTCAAGCTCTGATTAGAATGACACATATAGACATGGCTAAATGTGTTGCTACCCTTTAATATCTTTGAAATCATTCTCTATTCTGTGTTTTAATTAAAGCCTTGCATCTATACATGCATAAGTATAACAGCTTAATTCTTATTCTACAAAGGTCTCTTCCACCCTCTAAAGGCAATAAAAAAGGCTGCTTTGATATTTTCAAGCAGAATGTTGTCTTCATTTAAATAATAAGTCTTTCAGCCTATTTAAATGGACCAAAGTTTCCATTCTGGTATTTAATATGATAAAAAAAAACGAAAAAAAAAAAGACAAAGAAAGATATAGATAAAGAAGAAAATACTTGTCATGCATAGTCAGGGTAAAGGCCACAAGACCATTTCCAAACAGCTAAATGTTTCCATGAGCACAGCTGTCACTATTCTCAACAAGTTTATGCTTTCATGCAGCTGGCACAGGGTGCCTTGAAGCTTACAGTGAAATCAAAAGATTATGAAGACATTCCAATGACAAACACTGTCTAGTGCCACAGCTCTGTCGGCATCTTAGGCCATAGCTCCAGTGCCAGGATAATGATCCTAAACATACAGTACTGTACATCTGTAAGCCGTGTGAATGAGTGAGAAGGAAACACTGGACCATTGTGACCTGCTATGACTTAGTCCAGCTGATCAATGAAGAAAAGACCTGAACTCACAGGTGGAAGGAGGCACTCAGACCTCAGAGAAGAATTGGCCAAACTACTAACTACTAATTGTCTTAACTTTCCAAGTATTTTTGCATATCCACCAAATCTAAATGTGCAGTAGAGCATAGTAGATGGCGTTTTACTTTAAGTCATAGAAATCTGTGCTTTTCCTTTTTGAAGTGGAAGGATACCAACACTTTTAGCCATGAATTTAAAAAGTATGCATGTATAATTTATGGATTTACCCCCTGTCACTACATAAGGTGGTTAGTTATAGTGGCATGGTTTTCTAGACAAATACTTGCACTTTTACTTGAGTATTGGGTTTGAGTGCTTTATATATGGCTCTATAAAGTACTGTACATGTTAATAAACTACACCAGTAAATTCTTCAGTACAATGTCAGGAAGATGAAACTATGTGGAATCCATCATATGCATTTTTCTTTGGTGCCATTCATTTCAATTCAACTTTTTTTACCCAGACATGGATATGAATAATATCTGGCCTAAAGAGGCAAAAAAGACAATGGAGACACCTTAAGTGACTCTCATTTTCATATGTTACCTCACTGTAGACAGCACAATCAATATTGACACTTGTGCTCCTTTGGCATCATCCCTCAGAACAAAAGAAACACAGTGAATGGCTTGAGAGCACATTGACTATGGCTCAACTAGCAGTTCTTAAGTGTAGAACGAATCATCGGCGCAACAAAGAAACTTGGCTTCCAGCCAATGAGGCAGCAGACAGCAATCTATAACTCTGTCATTAAAGTATTGCAATCAGTCCATGGATCAATACATACAGTAATCACCAGCTGTATGGAGATTTAGGATTGGCAGGGGGAACAGTGGTCCTCTATTTAGAGAATGGAGGCAGAGGTTCATAGATGTATCTACAAATCAACAATACAGCTAAAAATGCACTGTTAGAGGCCAGGTCATGAAATGATATTAATACACAATTAATAGAAATATAAAATAAAATCACACACTTTATTTTTTTTTTAACATTCTGGTCAATTATCATCAGTAATTATATCAGTGTGGTATCAAAATTATACAGTACAGTATTTTGTTGGTATTGCTTAATGCACCACTTCCTCTAATATCTTATCCTAACCTATCTAAATGTAAATATAGTATGTAGCCTAAGGGCTTGTTTATACCAGTAGTAGCACTGTGGCATTTACTACTTTACTTGAGTATTTCAAACTCATGTCTTTCACTTTTACTTTTAACATTTGACAGTTTTTTGGACTTGAAGATGCAGATTCATTGTGGGTTAACCACCTAGCTGTACACATACAGGCTAAAATTAGTAATGTGTACACCTTCACGAATCTTTAATTATTATAAATATAATATTGGTAACAGAGTGTAATTTCCAGAGTAATCTTTTTCTTAGTGGAGTACTTGAACTTCACTTATACTACATAACATTAGTGGAGCACGTTTTTAACCTCAGTATTGAGTTTGTGTATGTTATTTCTGCCACCCTTGATATTGAAACATTCCACATTGTCTGCTGATACACCTACACAATGGTAAGCAGTAAAACTGGATTGCATCACCTTGTCTTTTGTTTCTCTCTCTGTTGTCTTGGCTTTCACCTGGTCATTGTTTTCTTTCCTGCTTCCTTTGAGTCTTTCATGGTTTCTTCTTTTTACGTGTCTTTGTTTTTCTCATTTATTACATTCTGTGTGAAAACAATTATGAGGTAAATATTCTGTTTGCTAGAGCTCTTCATCATTGCTTAGGAGCATAAACATTACAACTTATTATACACGCACTCACACCCCGATCAGACATAACATTATGACCACTGACAGGTGAAGTGAATAAGACTGATTATCTCTTCATCACACCTATTAGTGGGTGGAATATATTAAGCAATTGAACACTTTGTCCTTAAACTTGCCCAGGAAAATGGGCAAGCGTAAGGATTTGAGGACTTTGGCAAGGGCCAAATTGTGATGGCTTGGTCAGAGCATCTCCAAAACTGCAGTTCTTGCAGGGTGCTCCCGGTCTGCAGTACTCAGTATCTGCATCCATGGGGATGTTACTTTGACACTTACCACCTACCTAAGCATGGTTGCAGACCATGCACACCCTTTTACGGAAACAGTATTCCCAGATGGTTGTGGCCTCTTTCAGCAGAATAATGCGGCCTGCCACAAAGCAAAAATGGTTCAGGAATGATTTGAGGAGCACAACAATGGGTTTAAGGTTATTATTAGTTTTAGTTATTATATTATAGTTAATAAGCATTTTCCCAGCCGTCTATGGGCCTTTGCATATGCCTTAGCGATAGCACAGGACAGTAGCTGCAGTCTACGGACCCAGCAGGCCTGTTTGATTCATGAAGCAGCATCAAAGCTTTCATATGCACCGTACATCTCCCACTGCTCTCTCATCTTGCTGTTGAACCGTTTTTCCAAAGCTGTCGAATACTCTCTGCGGGGTGGATGGCACTCATCGGAAACTAATAGAGGGTGACTGCATATGCACATGTGGGTGTGTTTGTACATGTGCATATAAGAACAGTGAGGTAATGCAATGTGACGAGTGGATTTGCCAGCATGTGGTAATCTAGATTTTGGATGTTTTCACTTGCACATACACATACTTTTCTCATTACATTCTTTATCTAATTCCCCTAAAACTACCTAATTACTCCAAATATGTAATCCAATCGGCCAAAAAACAGTATGTTAAGGTTCATTATGGGTTGACTAATGCACCACACAAGTTTGGGATGGAGCTATTCATGCAGCTCATCTTATTAAACCTGCTCTCTCACTCAGTCTGAGTTGAATTCAATTCAATAACACATGCTGCACTGCGTCTTTATTACTGTACTGCTTAGGAAACTATAGTGTGAAATGGCACTTTCAGGAAAGCAGTGATAAACAGATTGTATTTGTGTTCTCATGATATTTTATCATTATTTGTTTTGTGGTGTTTTTTTTCTTTCTCTTTCTAGAATGTGGACCCTAGTTATAACTATTTATAGACCCTGATTCAATGCTGTTGCACGGAACATAAATAACATACTTATTTACACATCGTTATACCCATTGTTGTCTGTGGCTCTCAGGTTTACCTATAGCTGGATTTGCATATGTGTGCGCGCTTGAGTGTGTGACAGTCAAAGTCAGTGACACCGATTCCACTGTGGCTGAAATTCCTCTTCTTGTGTCACACCTGCCCCTCCTGCTTTCAGTGCGTAGCTCGCAGAAAATGACGTGTCCTCTCAAGAACAATGAAGGTCAGGGGTCGCTGAGGATAAGCTGCTTGACATGGCAGCTGCAGCAAAGTACTTAACTATTTCTGGTAGGGTGATTGCGACAGAGGTCACACTGGAGGTTGAGGTTATTGAATCCCTTCTGTATGAAGTATAAAGAGGATTGAGAAGTAAATAAGTGTATTATTTAGGATGTGGTCTTAAGTGAGTTAGATTAGATGCGTTTGAAAAATAAAATGTGTTATAATGTACTTATTGTTGGGCTGAAACATTTTCTGCTTCTTCAAAGCAATCGGGTGAGCGTGGCACTTAAATAGCTTGCAGGTGTTTGGGGGTTTTTGTTCAGATATTACAGAAAGAGCTATGTTGACAGGATCACAGAATGGATAGATAAACCTTTATGAATCCCAGATATTGTAGCAAAAGCTCCAAACAATACTGATTTTATCAGTACTATTGTTCAGTCTACATTTACCTTTTTGTTAAATTTCCGTAGCCACTGAACTTTGGAATCTGATGTGGAGGAGAAGCACGCACTATGAACGACTTCTGAAGGCAGTGGATTTATGTGGGCGAACGATAAGCTCCAGCTTGCCTCATTACATCTGCTTATTTATGAGACTACTGTTGGTCAGATTTCTTTGCCTAGACACAGGGAGGATCGTTTTTGACCCCTAAAAATACCCAGCACTCAAGGTCTGTCCACTAAACGCAATGAAATCAAATACCAGAGGAAGTCAACACTTAATTAATAATAAAGACATTATTACGGATGGATAAATTTCAATTGAGCTGTTTCTATAATGGAGTCAGGGCTTCTGTGAGGTTAATTGAGACCTTGACAGCACTTTAGTCCGTGCTGCGTGCTTGTATGTCTTGTTTTACCTCTGGCTGCTGCATCGGCTCTTGGGCTTTATTGCAAGAGATTTGAACGGAGTGAAAAATGTCTACTACAAGTGTGCATGTGCATGTAATCACAAGAATGCCACCACTGGGATTTATAGGATGAGACAGATATGTGCAGTTGATGTAAGAGGAGAAACACATGTACAGCGACACATACACAAAGAAGGTGAAGTGCTCTTCGGCAAGGAAAGAAAAGAATGCTTCTTTGTATTTGTGTCTTGAAAGCTGTGGATTAAGTGATCCTCTTCTCTCTCCCGGGAATCTGGGAGGAGGGCTATGTGTTGTGCTCTGCATGTGGAGGAGGATCACCAGCTTCTTGTTGCATACAGGAGATATGGCTCCGGCTGATGATTATTTTCTATTGATTTGTTGATTAATTAAACCTCCCTTTAATAAATATTTATACTGTTGCCATTTCAGTTCATAGAGCTTCCAGTGTTTTGAGATGCTTATGCATAGCAGTTACGCGGCTCTGGTAACTTTAGGC
This sequence comes from Helostoma temminkii, assembly GCA_900302695.1. Lineage (NCBI taxonomy): Eukaryota > Metazoa > Chordata > Actinopteri > Anabantiformes > Helostomatidae > Helostoma > Helostoma temminkii. Next base: position 7,134 of record OMLM01014050.1, on the reverse strand, counting down.
CATTTCAGTTTCAGAAAGCACTGAGCACTATTGTATTATGTCTCTGTTTAAAGAATTCTCTCACTTTTAACAGTGCTGCATGCCTGAGAAAGAAAGTTGTCACAATTGGGGATGAATGTAAACACTGTGACACATCGACACATTCCATGCAAATCAACATTTTTTACATAATTGTCATAATCAGTTATGGCGATGTGTTCCAGCCATAACAAGAGAAGGAGCAAACAATTTAATCCAACTCATTTTTTGGATGACATTGTCAGTTAATGGCTTGTCAATGTTGTTTTTCCTACCTCTGGCTCTGATTTCTAAATTATGTGTTAATTTTAAAAGAATTTATAATTATTGACGTTGACTGGATCAACAGTGAAAACTGCGCCCTCATACTCTCCTGTCACTCCCTGATCCTCTCCTGGTTTATCTCCTCCTCTCAGCCTTCTGTTCATTAAACAGACATAAACAAAATAAAGTTTTTGTTTGCAGCTCGTGTCTCTCTGTTGCAAGCGGTTCAATCTCACAGAGCTCAAAGAGGCAATCACAAGCTGTTTGTTGCTTACCATTAACAGCCCATACTTTAGGTGGCGGGGTCCAGCTTAATATATAATTGAAAATGGTTGCTGTGGTCCATTTGCTACGCTTTTGTTCTTCCTACATCAGCAACGCTGGCACTGCCAGGAGGCTGCTCTTGGGGTTTGCTGTTTTCCCCTCCATATCATTTTCCCCCTCTATCTCTTTTACTCTCCTTTGATGCCTTTTTTCGATGACAATTCACACTTCAGTTGAGATTGCTCTAAATTTCGATTTCAGACAAAATGCTCTTTTAAGTAGCTGTCTGTGTCTGCATGCCATTCGCCCCTTACTTCCTTCATTTTTTTTTCCCTTGCACACAAAATGTTTTCTTTTATGTGAGTGCATGCACCCATATTATGTGGCTGTGTTTGTCTCAAAGTGAACGCTATCATCTGCTTTAATGTTCCAGAAGCAGAGGCAGTTAGTATGTCACTTAGCACAGCCTTCGTCTGCCACTAACCACAACCTTCTTTCCTTTTTTATGTCTTCCATGCAACGATTATTCACTAACATATTAAATAATTGTAATGAACTTAAGCAGATTACCACACAGTCCATGGTCATATGTCAGTACACAGTGCACAGCTATCAAATGAACTTGCTATTACCCATCACCACTTTTTCCTCTCACCTAAGATTGCTCCTGTGGAAATTTGCTCACTCATGAGATTTGGCTTTCAATCTGTCTGCCACCGGACCACCTCCTCCGGCCAACCCCAGCCTCTCTCCCCAGGGAAATGCACTGAGGTCTTGGAGTGATTTTCCTGTAATGGAACCTCAGGATAAACTAGATTTGATGATCCACCCATACAGGGCACCTCTTGGAGGTTTGAGTTTGTCTTTTTCTCCCTCCTGTTTCGACCCTAAACCTCATTACCTGGGGCCAATTCTTCAATCTGCCTTCCCCAGAGAAACAAAGGTGTGGGAGGCGCAAACGAACATGGGAAGTGGAGTGTCACTTCAAATCACAATTCAGTTGGGCAGTGAGTTGATTTGTATCACCACCCAACAAGGGAGAGTTATTTGAAAGTTGTGAGATCTTGCTTTTATTGATGCTGTTTTGTGCTGTTTGTTGGAGAAGGATTTTTGCCCCAAGAAGTAGCTGGCTTGTGCCACATATCTTTTGCAGCATTCATTCTACGGGTCAGACTTCTTACCTTTATTACATTTAAGTTGGGATGAAACTGTATCGACTGTGCTGAGAAATTAGATCTTCTCAAAAAGACGGAGGTAAGTTCCAGACAGTGTAACATAAGTTATAGAGGACCGAAAACATGTCTTTCAGCCTCCTTAATGAGTGGAAGACTGGGATAGTTATACAGTTGACAAAAATGTAAACTTGACCTCACACCCACAAACTCAAAGCCATGTGTCAGAAATGTGGGCGTACTCTTTGATTCAGATTTTACCTTAGAAAATCGAGTACAAGGGGTCACTCAGTATTGTCTTCTTCAGCTGAAAAATCTATCTTTTTCTGTCTGCTGCTGACCCTCAGCAGTTATTCATGCCTGTTTTTCATTCTGCCTGGATTACTGTAACTTCCTGTGTTCTGTACTAAACTCTGCAAAATCCAAAGCACTTCTGCTAGACTTTTACCTGGAACTGGAAGAGAACACGTTGTGTGTTAATTACATACAAAGCATGTACTGGATTAATGCCAAGGTTATTTAGTGACCTGCTGAGCACGAACAACGTACAAGTACAAACACTTAAGTCAGCACAAAATGCAGTCCTTGTGTTTTGAAGCATAATCTTGCAACTAAAGTTGGCTGTGCATCTCCTCAAATTTCTACTCTTGTGAATGAGGCACCACTGTTGTGAATGTTGCTGCAGTGGTGCTGTGACAGCTGCAGGTATCTGTTCAGTTCCTGACAGATGCACACTGTGTCCCTCCACTGCTACGGTTAGGTTGCAGTTTGACATGTGTCCATTGTGCAAAGTGGCTGCTTTGACTAGTGCTGTGAAAACGAAGCTCAGTGCAGTGGAAGGAGACCATGTCTTGCAGAATGACTGACAGACATTAGCAAAGTTGTCAGCACCATTTCTTTTTATTTCTGTGTGTGTTTTTATTTTTGAGTTACTCCTCTAATCCACTTTGTCTGGTCTTGGTTTTCATATTTCTGCTCATATTTTCTCTGTTGTTTTCTCTCTCTCTCTTTCTGTCTTCTCCCTTGATTCAAAACCACCTTCTTATCTAATCCCAACACTGCTGTTGGCTTTGCAGTGATGAAAGTAATTTTATTTTACACAGGTCTCTCATAACACAGATATTCCATCAGCATGCATCACTTTACACTGGAGGTGCTTTATATGTTAGATTCATTTTATTTATTAATACACTAAAACAATAGTAATTTTGCCCCTGAAGCACAAAAACCTGCAATCACACAATCAGTGCTGTAATGTTGAAATCAATAACCATGTTTTATCTCAAAATTTTTGACCCATGAGATTACTTCCACAGAGAAGTGATGAAGTTATTCCGGTGCTGGTTTAATGAACCTTTGAACAAACACAGAAGTCAGTCTGCTCAGGGACATTATTGTTGAGTTTTAATTGCAAGAATATGGTTTTATAATCCTTTCATTAAAGTTCCCCTGCAGGCATGTTTTAGGGCATTAAAAAAGACAGCTTTGAATAACTTCAGTAGCAATACGTGTCTGATACGTTTTCCCATGTACAAGACAAATTAACAAATAGAAAATTCCTAATAAGATAACTACTACTTCTCCATTATTAAAAACTGCAGATATTCGCATTATGATTTAAGGTGAGCACAGGCAGATTAATTTCAGAATAAAAATGAGCAAAACATCTTTTCAGAGTGAAGCAGTCTTCATTGCAAGGTGCTTCATTTACAATAAAAATAATTGCTTTTTGTTTTATCATAATTTTTACTGTATATGACTTGTTTTACTCAGTTAGGTCTGAAGTCAAACAAGTTGCTGCATGCTACTCACTACACTAGACTGATCCTATTAGTGGAATCCTGCATTTATACTCTATTTTATTAACATATACGAATATATTTTTCTTTGTCCTTTCTTCTCCAGGAAAAGAAGAGTGGGTGGCCACCTTCAAGGGCAACGAGTTCTTCTGCTATGACCTGTCGCTGACGCCCATCCAGAGCAGCACTGACGAAATCACACTTTCCTTCCGCACGCTGCAACGCAATGGCCTCATGCTGCACACTGGCAAGTCAGCTGACTACGTGAACCTTTCTTTGAAGAGTGGCGCAGTTTGGCTGGTCATCAACCTGGGTTCAGGGGCTTTCGAGGCCTTAGTGGAGCCTGTCAGTGGCAAGTTCAACGACAACGCTTGGCATGACGTGCGCGTTACCCGCAACCTGCGCCAGGTAAACACTGCCTGTATAATCCAGGGCCACCACAGTCAGAGTGGTGCCTCTGTGTGCCATCTGTCTCTACTGCTTTATTTAACTCTAAATCTTTTTGTATTTTCTCTCTGCACATGGAGCACAACGTGTGGAGTGTTTGTCTCACTGTCCTTCTCTCTTTCCCTGTCACGCATATTAACATAAGTTTCTGTGTTGCAGGTTAGAGTTGAATATAAAGTCATGGCTGTTTTTTGGTTTCTGTCTATTTTTTTCTATAACAACCAAAGATCCATGTCACCTTCATATTCAGAGGTTATTCATAGATTAAAAGCAAAGATGCAAAACATTCCAAATGAAAATGTTACTAATATGCCGGGTATAGTTATATTATAAATAACATAATGTAAACCACTGCTGTGCACATTTAAGGTTTTCCTGAGCACGTTTGTGGTATTATTAATGAACAAGTTCAGAAAGTGCTATGCCCAGTATGTATGCACATAATTTACTCAGGTACACATTGAGAATGGACCCCAATTTATCAAAGGTGACAATGCACTTAAACCTTTTCTGGACAAATTACCCAACACATCTTTACAAACCTTTAATCGTAACTAATGGTAAACGAACAACTTGAGTGTCTGTGTGAATTGGTGCCTGTATATTCCATCTACACAAACGCACAGCAGAGAACTGCATGCACATAGAATACACTCTACCATACCATGCTCTATGGATGCACCAGGTCATCAATTGGCATTTGCAGATACAAGCACTGAGACACAATCAATTGCACTTAGGCTTGCTGTGCTTACTTCTTGACTTTTTTATTTATTTATTTTTAGGGGGAATTGTAATTGGAATGAATGGCTTGTCAGACCTAATAATGGTCATTGTAACCAGCCCAAAATGCAAAAACTCCTGATGCGAATGCATTAACACAAGGATGGTGCATCAACTTTTCTGTGTGCGCATGCAAAATCACACCCCGAAAGTCTGCTATAGAACAAAAAGGAATACAGGCAGCAGTATCAAACTCATGTACTTTTGGCACTGAAGAAATTCCTCCCCACGCAAAACAGGAAACCTGAGAGCAAAGTGATTCTTAATGTGGTCTAAATGCTGTTAAATTATAGGGGGAAATATCCACGCTAAGCACACTCTGCAATTTCTGTCACGCAGTGATATTATGCTATATTTCAGTGTGACAACATAGACTTAGGAAAAAGTCCAAGATCTGTGGAGCTGATGTTTTATTAGCATGTGTTGTACTTGCCTAAGGATAAGGGCAAATGATCACACACTCACAGGCACACACAGTAACTCAGACGCACTATCTCAGACACACACACACACACACACACACACACACACAGTCAGGGTCAAATATGTTATGCTGTAGAGCTATGTGTGATCAGCAGAGTGAGACTAGCTTAATGAGTTTGGGAAACAAACCCGATTTTAAAGATTTACAGTGTGAGCCAACCCACCTACCACCAACTGCACCATAATGACCATTAGGCAAATGATTAACACATGCACATACACACAGGCTAAACTGAGATACAATTAGTGTCTGTCTGTCTCTCTGTCTCTCTGTCTCTCTCTTTCCATTCCTGTCAGTCTGCCCTGGATTTTACAATAAAGTGTGGTGGAACTGGAAGGATTGTGCAGGTTAAATCAAATACTCAATTTGGTGTAATACTACTGTATGACTACAAGCTAGGTGATTATGGCTACAGCATTATGTTATATAGTTTAGAACACTGTAGTGAAATAATGAGCATAACTAGAATGGACAAGTCAGCAGAACTATAAAATTAATGAATCTATAAATAAATCTATTAAATTAAAGTGTTTATATTTACTGTAAGTAGCATGCCATGTGTAGTATAAAGGTCAACACTCATTTTTTGCTTGATTTCCTTGAAAACCAGTAGGTATATTTAGCCAGCCTTACTTGCCATACTTTTCTTGAGAGAAAAATTCAGCAGCGGACTATATATTTTTTTAGAGTTGCCGTGTTTCTGGATAAGAGAACTTTGAGCTTGATTTCAAAAACCCTTTGCAGATGCAGATATTAAATGCCTGCTTGTTTTGTTCATGTTTGGACCCCGATCCAACCTCCCACATCTTGCTGTCCAAGCAGTGTCCTTAACCTAATAGCTCGACTCCCTAGTGGATCATCCTAATTGACATAACAGGTGACCTAAGTGCTAAAGAGCTTTCTAGATTTACACTGTACCATCCCCACTGAGAGAGACAAGGAGTGATGCATCGATAACATTGACCACCTGTGACCCTGTGTTTACTCCTAGGCTGATACCCTGCTGATCAATGAGCTCCTACATTGTATGTGTTCACATAAAACATGTGTAGTTGCTCAGTCACAAATGTCAAAAGATTCTCACTTGTTTCAATGTGTCACTCATATGTCCACATATTTCTTATCCTCAGAAATACTTTTGAATCACATGGTGCAATGCGCAGACAATGCACCATGTCATGTTTTTGCTGCTATGTTTGATGTGGTTGAGACTATTTATTCAATTAATTGCATAATCTAATATTTAAATAAAACTCATAATCTAACCAGTGCACCCACACAAACGCACCATTTTTGTTTTCTGTTGCTCTTCCTATTTGAGCTAACATGATATCTTGCATGAAAAATAGGCTGCAGTGTCTTAAGCCAAGCAGTGGAATCCAGCTGCGGTTATCGTACAGCCCCAGTGGTCTCCAAAGTCTCATCCACTCCCTGTCTGTTGCTCTTAATGGCTCTTGCCACGTCATGCATATCTACTGCTGCATCAGTAAGCTCCAAAACAAGTAAAGCTTGTGAGCTCTCACAAGCCAGTCTCTCTCTCTCTGACTCGCTCTCCCTTTCTGTGTGTATGTGCATATTCACTGTCGTTCTCCACAAAACCTATGAATTTGTCAGCTTTGTGCGGGATAAAATGAAGCAGACAGAATTAGGTGAGGTGATAGGGACACTCTGCCAAGAGAGGGAGGGGTGGGGTGGGTAGAAATGAGCATGCTACATGCCAAATGAGCACAGGTTCAGAGCTCCCCTTGGTGGTATCTAGCAGTACTACAAGTGTGAGTTAACTATGTTTGAAGAGTTTGGCTAGTCCCTGTGGTGTACAGTTGATAGGCAGGCAAGGACACTTGCCTTGACCTCTCATCAGTGCAAATATCTCCCCACAATGCGCACACATACCCACCCACCC
>OMLM01014049.1:140305-179021 GCA_900302695.1 Helostoma temminkii | reverse complement strand
AATAACACTTACAGATTCTAATTTGCTTCATTTGATGCTAAACCAGCTCAGTGAAGATTGTCGTCTGAGGGAGTCCCACAGCTGATGTTCCTATTTTACTGAGCAACAGCTTTTAGTTATGTGGTATTACTTGTTAGCAAAAGACCAAATCCCTGGTCTTTGTGAAGTGTGAGAAAAATTTAAGGTAATCAAGGGGGGTTTGGCAGGCGAACAAAAGAGGAGTCTCCCTGGTGGTTGTTAGGAATAGTTTATACGGTTTCATACTCAAAAGTTATACAGCACAGATTTATGTTGCACATCTGCAACACATCCCACTATCCACATCATATGAAAATGGACTTTTTGTCCAATTTTTTTTCTCTTAGCATTTGTGTAGTCTCTATAATCCCGTAATCTAAGCCGTCTCCTGTTGCGTGCTATATGAAAAATCAAACAGCCAGTGAATGAGATTAGGCCACAGCAAATCCTTTTAGATTAGGGTTAAAGTTTCTAACATCAGCTGGATGATGGCGTTCACACAGACTGTTGATGTGTAATCATCCATCTTCATCTTCTCAGGCTTTGTGGTTACCCTCCCTTCTATGACGAGAATGATTCAAAGCTCTTTGAGCAGATTCTCAAGGCAGACTATGAGTTTGACGCGCCGTACTGGGATGACATCTCAGACTCCGGTGAGCTATGATGTGCCTTATCTGCTGTCTCAATCTGCACACACAAACAATCCTGCTATTATTGAAATAATACAACACTATTTTTTAAATTTGAAAGATTTTTTAATGTCCAGTTTGTACAAACAGAAAAATGTCATTATTCTGCTGATTGTTATTGTTTCCGAATGCAAAATTAAAAACTTTAATAAAATACAGACACTGCATACTGAAGTTTTTAGCTTGTTATGCAGCTAATGCACACTGCTGCAGCATCACTGTGGTAACTTGGTAACAGTAGTTTAAAGGAAAAGTTCAAAGATTTTTAGACTTAGCTTCAGTTATTTTATTTATTCAGTAACAGTATATTTTTTGCACATATTTTTGGTCTTTTGTTGGTTTTGTGGCTCCATAGTTTCTTGAAAGGACTGTTTTATTTACAGTCTTTCAATTTCATGTAAATATAAAAAATGTCTTTCTGTGTAATTGTAAATTATTGGAAAGAACATGAGAGACTTCTTATATACTCTACACAGCTCACATGTAATTCCTGATCTCTTTTAATCAAGTCATGTTTTATTTATACATCCAAAATCACAAGTCAAATGGTAAACATCCAACTAAGGACACTTGGATGCTAGATGGGCATGATGGATGTGCTCTTGACTTTTTCACTTCCCTCTACAGCCAAAGACTTCATCAGCTGCCTAATGGAGAAGGACCCGGAGAAGAGATTTACATGTGACCAGGCTCTTCAGCACCCCTGGTGAGAAACTAATCGTCGCCACAACCAGACAATCACAAGGAACCACACATCTCGGTGCGATTAAACAGCAGTATGACGCAGATTGCCAGGCTTATGCATTTGTCATGGAGAGCATGTCCTCCCACTGTCATCTGTCGCCATGGCTCCAAGCCGCAAACCCACCTCTGCTCGGCACCACCAGGCCTGAGAGAAATCTGCAGAATAAATGGCTGCCAATTAGTGGCTGGCATCCTGAAGGATGCTTGAAGAATGTGGAAGCTTTAATGAACAATTAGGATGTCCTCCCAGGCCTGAGCCGGAGCTAACAAGAGCGGGCTGGCGTGGGCCGCTGTCTCCAGCCGAGGTGGCCAATATGAATAAGTCTGTTAGCCAGTAATGAGCCTTTCGGGGCCTGGGCGGCTGATCCATCTGATACAAATATGTGGTTTGTGATACTGGTAAAAGGTGTCATAACAGAGAGAAATGGCTTTCATTGACAAGGTTTCATACTAACATATTATGATGAATGTGACAGAAAGTGATACGTTTGGTCATCTCCTGCAAAAACATTGCAGCATCAATCAAACATGTTTCCCAGAATGAAAATAAATGACATGGGCAGATATGAAAACAGCACGAGGATGATTCCCAGGGTGTTACAGATACAAATATAGGTCTGTTGTGTAATGCTGTGTCTGTATGTGTGAATTGTTATTTACATGATCGAAAATGACTTGACTCTAATTTTCAGGATTGCCGGAGACACGGCTCTCTGCAAGAACATACATGAATCAGTCAGTCGACAGATGCGGAAGAACTTTGCCAAAAGCAAATGGAGGGTGAGCATGCAGGATGTTATCGTTAGCAACGTATAGTTCTACCAAAAACAACCATTTGCTGTACAAAACTATGTTCCAACAACTGAAGTATGTTTTTCAAAACAGAAAAAGGGGTTTGTCCTTCTCCAGGGGTCTTTAGTGTTACATTTGTCTTGTTACACCCTCTCTTCACAGCAAGCCTTTAACGCGACGGCTGTGATCCGCCACATGAGGCGCTTACAGCTGGGTACCAGCTTTGGCAGCAGCATCAACAGCAACAACTCTGTGTCCAACCCTCAGAGCCGAGCTCCAGCCAAGAGCCAGTCTGTGGACTGTGCCCCGCTCTCCCTGAAGGACTGTGAGTGACACTTCAGACGCTCTCTGTAGACACGAACACGTCCAACTTTTAGTACTGCACTCAGCTGAGCTCCATTCACTCTTTCGCCCTCTCCATTAAGCTAATTGGCAACTGTTTAAAAAGCTGTGACTTTCATTTAAACTGACTAAACCGGATTTGATGCGCACCACGTGGTCACACTTTTTCTGGTGGCGTTTAATTTAACAAGTGCTTTGTTACAAAAGCACACACCCTGAAAACTTTTATTGAAGTACACTGGTAGTGAAATTATTAGATGAGTGATCGTGAATCTACAGATTAAGTCGATGATCTCAAGGAAATGAATGTATGCATTCAGCATTCAGCATTTGACAGTTCTTCGTGGTGAATTGATTCAGGACATATGTCATGGTAAAATTCAGCAACAAAGTAGAAGACACTTTGGGTTTGGGGAAATTGTGAAATATTTGATTTGGTTTATTGTTTTCAAACTTTTTGTAGACTTATTGATAAATTGGTGTATAAATCAATTAACAGATGAACTAGTGTAAAACAAATCAAAAGACTGAATGATAATGGGGGAAAAATAAATTGCCAACTTAACATTTACAGTCTTATATCTCACAAGTCACATTTTATATAGTTTTAATGGTGACAGTGAATTATGATCTGAATGATGACTGAAGTGTCTCACCAGCCTTACATCTGATGGTTTTATTAGCTGATAGTTTGTTCAGTTGTGATGGATTCGTTAATACTTACAGTCTCTGTGCAGGAATGTCTAATGTCAGGAATGAAAGGAAAAAAAATCTTAAAGGACATGAATCTTGAAGTCTGGTGATAATTGCTGTCAACAAATCCCAAAACCAATTAGGGGTTAATCCTACTAAATAGTATCTGTGCATCTAAAGTCTGTTACTGCTTAATCCACAGTTGTGCCACAGAGCTCCATTGTTGTACAAAAACACATCAGTCAGCCGCTCTGCCTGACAATATAACCTCCATGTCCAGTAGGAAACAGTGTTCTCATAGCTGAGTGAACATTTTAAGAGATGGACTTGTCTTTTTTTTTTTTTTTTTTCTTCAAAAGATTTGTCATATGAACAAGATTTTCTTAAGTTACACTGTACAGTGAGATTCTTATTTGCAATCCCTCCTTCTGCAGTAATAGAAATAAATAGAATAAAAATAAGTACATCTACAATAAGAAGGACTAAGTATCTAAAGCATTGTATAGTATGTACTGTATATGTTACTTCAGTGGCTGTGGACTAAGGCTCCCTGTGCATGTGCATATTCTAGCTGATTGTATGTATAAGCAAAGACTGCAGTAATACAATACAAAAATGAATAGAGGTATGTAACAAGGTGCTAGCAGTGTGGGAGCAGTGACAGTAGTCAGTGACAGTGCAATATCTTAAAAGTCTGTGTTGGGGATGGGGGACCTGGTGGCCTGGGGATTAAAGCAGTTGGTCAGTCTAGTTTTGTGTCTTATCTTATGTTGCTGAAGCTGTATTTTCTCCCACAGGCCCACCAATAGCTCCTTTGCCGGCTGCTGTTAAAGTGCACAATCAGGACTCTGATGCGTCCTCTGCTGTACGAGAGGAACCACAGGTGATGGCCGAACCAACGCGCCCACGACCCTCCACTGTCACAGTCATCCACACGGGGACTAAATGACGCCAGGTTCCGCGGGAGGTGAGCTGGGAGACCACGGAGCTTTGAGACGGGATAAAACCATCCCAGGCCTCGTGATTCAACGTCGTTGCCCAGTTTGCCCATCCCGCCACCTCCCATCTGTTTCCGCCAACCAGGGGAGGAATTTCAGCAGTGTTGGTTAAGCACGAAACCCTCCCACTGTCATACAGCCCTGGAAGTGCAGAGGGGGAGAGTCTGAGAAGTTATTGTAGAAGCCATGTTCAGGCTGGATCATGGCCGACAGGCAGATTAACAAGCAGCTGTTCTGGGAAGTGCCACACTAAATGAAACTCTTAATTGACGCTGCTCTCATTTCAGACTCTGAGCGTCTGTAGACAGGACATGCTCCTCTGTATGCCTTGTGTAAATATCCTGCCTGGACCTGTTGAGTGGAGTCATGTTATGCGAGTGAAATATAAGCTTCAAGCCGTGGTAAATATTTTGTGACATCATCTGCACTCTGAACGTCTCGTTGTCTTGACAGCTCGTTAATTTGCTGTGGTATTTGCTACAATGGCTCGCAGGGTCATAACTCCCAACAGTGTGGCAGTATGTGTAACCTCTTTGCTTTAAAGTGAGTGGACATGAAACATGAGCAGGACAATGTGCTTTAGTCATGGAGTGTGGTCGCTGAGAGGGCTGGTGTGGTGCACATATCTACTGGATTATTTATTTTCTTACAGTATACTCTGACTTTTGTAAGATTACCAATGATGTTAGACTGGACTGAAAATGTAGTGGACTAAATGATGAAGACGCAGTATGTCATAGTTGTTACTTTAGAATTGTTTTATTTGATTAATCAATTTTGATGTGACTGTGAAGTCCTCCTTGACCACATGAGGGCAACCATGTGTTGTTGCTTTATGACCAGTTCTCAGGGATGCGCTCCAACACAAAGCTAACCAAACCCCTCTCGGAGTGGTCGATCGCAACTGTTGGTGATGGTTATAGTGGAATATTTGAAAAGTAAAACCTTCAGATACTGCATATTACTCTAATGTGCCATTGGGAGAGTTGACAGAAGTTTTCTTTCTTTAAATTCATCCTATTATACACTATGAACATCTTGTACTGAATGGATTGTTTTCACTTGTTTCAATTATAGATTCTAATTTAAAGAAAGTGTTCATCAGTGAAGTGTAAAATGTGAAATGAAGAATGCGTCTCGACTGCTCCCTTTGCAAAATTGTCAAATCAGTAATGTACAGTTCAGTCGTTGAGATATTCTCCGTTCTCTGCTTCCGCTCACGCAGTGACTGTTCTGAAAACAGCTCACTCACTCTGTGTTTAATCACTGTGCTTTCATACCAGCCTGTTGAATTTAGCAGGAAGGCTCTTTCTTCTTCCCTCTCCTGCTTGCTCTCTACAGACTTTCACACAGAGAAGAGATCTGTCCTTGTATTTTCTGTGCGGTACCTCTATTTCATTTTAAAGTCACAATCCACCAGAACATGCCCAATATCACAGGAATGATCTGGAAAATAATGTGGTGCATATTTACATATGGACTTTTGAGCTTCTGTTTACTGTAAATACAAATCTCAACAACACAGTTTGTTTGGGTCTTAAATGTTTTATTTTTGTCTTCCTTATATTTTTCTCCTTATAAAAAATGAAAAGAAAGGAAAAAAAAAATGTGAAGCACTTCCCCACAACCCCCTCTCTCGAGTATGCATGTATTACATATTGTTACAGAAGTGTACTTGGAGTTGTAGAGATTTATGTATTAAAAAGAGGCTTGTTTGCAGGTGTCGTTGCTTCTTTAACATAGTAAATATCAAGTTAGTATGGGTCTATACACATTAGAAATTGTTAGTGAATGTAGACTTTAACTACTCTAGTTATAAGTGAGTGTATATATACTATATAGTAAACATTTGAGTAAATGCATTATATTCACACAGTCTGCTATTGATAATTGTATAACACATCTATCTAACCAATGATGCCTGGGCTGTCTAACAGCTAAAAACACATTTAGTAGTGTTTTATTAGCTTTATATTCAACAACCTTTCCTGATTGTATTAAAAATACCTTGCAAAGATAATTTTGCAGAACATTGCACATTCTCTCTAGGTTTTTATAGAACTTAAATGTAAGGATTTTTATGTTATATATTGTCAAATGATGTTTACAGTACTTTTTACTGTCCCTGTAAGTCTTTTGGGAGTTCTGGTATTTTACCACAGACTGATTCAAATGTCAATTGCTTTGGTATTTAGGATAACATATTCATTTGTCAGTGAGTTATTTAGTTTTAAAGCAAAAGCCCCAGCGTTCACTGGTTTTAACTTGACATATGCGAACATATATTGGTTATTTTATCCATAGTGAAGAAGGACTTTTTAATTTAACTTGTGACTGATTCACATTTTTCTATTTACAGACCAAATAATCTAGAAATATATAATAGGTTAATGATAATGACACTTATCAGTAGCAGTCTTTCACAAACAAACATAGAAAACTATTCATGCATTACCTATGATATATAACGCTAAATATTTCCTTGTTTACTGTAACAATACTATGTTTTTGCTTCCTTAGTCAAATGGCCAAGTTTAGCTGATATAAAAAAACAGAAATAATTGACAGTTATTACACATATAGCAGAGATGACAACAAGGAAAGAAAGTCAATGTCAGCAGGGTTAAAAAAAAAAAAGCCAGAATCACGGCTATAAATCTCATTCTGTGAGTGATGTCAGTGTCTGTTGAGGAAAACACTGCTTTTTAGTTTCTGTGAAGTTTCACTAAAGCTTGACGCTCTGTCAACATCCAGAGGACATGTCTTTCTCACTGCCCTCAGTCTCAGATGGAGTGACGGTTGTACTCCTGGGGAGGATGCATCCCATCATAGTGGAACTCCCTCCACTGCTCAGTGCCCTCCCTGATCCTCTCATTTTGTTCTGGAACAGAAAGAAAATTTCAGTGGATGAACAAGTTCGTACAGCGAATAAACTCATCCCTCTCAGCTATGAGGAGTTTACAAACCATCGTGCTCCTCTTCAGCGTTGCTCTCAAACTCATTCCTCTTCTCCTCATGAAACTCTCTCCTCCGTTCGTCTGCAGCCAGAGCCTGCCTCTGTTCAACTGCAAGCACAGAAGAGGAGGATTGTGAATTAACTGAGTATAAAATGATTCAGAAATTTATTGTCATATGTATGCAGGCGGCTGTATGCTGAGAAAATGCAGCTTAGCATACTGCAACACACACACATTTAACAAAAACAATGAACCTTTTGGAATACCATCTTTAAAAAGGCCTGACAAAGACTAAGACAAATTTGTTACACAAAGATAACGTGAGTAAACACAAAATGCTGTTTTTTAAATGATGATTTCACTTATTAAGGGAAAAAAGCTGTTTAAACCTGCCTGCCCTGTGTAAAAAGGTATTTGCCCCCTAAACCTAACCTCAATCAAGTGCTTGTGATAACTGCCAATGAGTCTTTTACAGTGCTGTGGCCTACTCTTGCTTGCAGAGTTTATTTCCAGGCTGATACGTGTCAGTTACTTTCTTTGTCACATGTTCTTGAATCTCTTTAGATCGCAGCATGGTGTGTTGCTTTTTGACATCTTTTAGTGTGCTTCACTTTGTTAAGCAGCTTTTATTTAAGCTATTTATTTAAATTGAACTCAGCTTTTCAAAAAATTGTAGATAATCACATGATTTAACTAGTGGGTTGGTCACATTGGGCAGATTTGGACAGATTTTTACCTTAATAAATAAAATCATTATATATAAACTGCATTTTCTATTTACTCAGGTTATTTCTGTGTAATATTAAAATTACTTTGATGATCTGAATCAATTAAGTGCGACAGATATGCAAGAAGTAAATATCAGGAAGGGAATCCTTTTTCACTGCACTATAATCATTCCTCCAGTTAATATTGAAAGTAAAACAGTTAAAGTAAAAGCAATTAACACACAACTGATAGGTGACAAATTCCATTGCCCTTGTTCCAACCAAAAATTTAATCTAAGGTTAAACATAAGTTGCATAATACCACCAGTATCACTGTACGAATCCAGTGCTGCAGAATTTGTTACATTAAATGAAATACATTTGTGAACTTGTACTTTGTGCTTTAGCAATGCCAAATCTGATGTCTGGTGTCATTTTGATTTTAAGCTGAGAATAAATAGATACGGAGAAGTGAAGCCAACAGTCTGTATGTGGCCTCTGTCTGGAGCATTTTAACATAGGAAGATCACTAGAACTCATTAAAGTGATTTAATGCTGTGTGTGCAGGTTAGTGTCAGTGAAAGTCACATACTTTTTGCAGTAGCATTGGCTGACATAGGAAAGATACCCATGTTAACCTTTCCAAAGTCAGGTCATGACTGCTTACCAGAATTCACAGCACAAGTCTGCTCATGCTGTGGGAGCTCATGTTGGGAATTCACAAACACTTGACCTTAAATTACTGAGTAATGAAGAAAAGTACCTACTATTTTTTGTTTGTTATCCCCTTAAACATTGCACATTGCACAACAATCATCCACTGTCTTCTCCACCTAACACACCTGCTTTCTATGTCTCATCAACTCTCACAAAAACCCCAAGCATACATTACTAGACTGGCATGTGTCTGTGTCTGGATCTAAAAAGGCTTTGTCCTGAAATTGCACATCACCTCATCCACCCACTAAAACAGCTAATACATGAATCACAATCCTTTGCAGATTTCATCTACCTGCAAGAGGAGTGTTGTGCTTTAAGCAGCAGGAGTCTCTCTTCAAAGTGAGCACAATTTATTTGTTTCACTTTTTAACCATTTTTTTTCTCTGACCCTTTCTGCCTGTGTGTCAGCACATTCTACATTCAACTCCCAGCCGCTCACCCACTCACTCGCTCACCAATCTCAGTCTTTTCACTGTGTTCTCTGCTTTGTGTTCATTTTATGCCTCCTTTAACTGCACAAAGTGCCTTGTTGTTGTGGCACAGACCCACAGCGTGTTACACAACTCAGTGTTGCAGTCTTCGAAATTTTCTCTCACCTTTCCGTTGGCAGGACTGTACATAACAGTGCTATTAAATCACTCAAGAATGTCAAACACGACAGAGTATGTGAATTTTCGAAATAATGACGGACGTGTTTGAGCTCCATGCTGCCCTGGAGCTCCTGTTGCATATTTGAGCAGAAGAACCGGAGCTGATGTGATGAGTTTGGTCTTTTATCATGTTACATGTTTATTCACAGTGCAAAAAAACACGGTTTTAAGAGTAATTGTATCCAACAATGTGCCCAGTTTTCATTTGTTAAAAACAAGAGAACTGAGCACTGAACATCTTTATACAGGATGAGGACAAACAGAGGTTTTATGTGTTCAATGCAGAATCCAGCTGTGACAAACTTTGTGTAGACACCAGCACATTTCATGCACACGATCACTGCGGTGGCTTGTGGACATTTAACACATTACTTTCATAGTGATGTTTACTGTTTCAAGTTCTTCAAGCTCTCTTTCAAGGACCAATTACATGTTCTTGTAGAGAAGTAAAGGTGTATCAAGTTAGTTTGTATATTCATTTTTTATAAAATATATTAGAATTTCAATAAAATTTGTATTAAAAAATTCAGTCCTTTACTTGGACTAAATTAATTTATTTAACAGGTACAGTGCATGTCTGTGGGTTGTCCTTCTATATATCTATAAAAATAACAATAAAGTAAACAATGTGTAAAATAACCAGGGGGGGATGCAAATGTAAAGATTTATCTCAGCCCTTTCACAAAATTTGAATGATAAATATTGTCAGGTTGCAGGAGGAAAAACCAAAGAATCTCACATACTGTTCTCCACTTGTACTCGCTTTATTTAAACTGCGAGTACAACTGATAAATAATCGGTTAATAACGTCTGAATTCTGAAGAAGATCTATTAAGGATGCAACATAATGACTTACACAGCATGAGGAAATAACTTTGAGGAAATTAGTGTTAGAGTGCTTCTGCTGCCAAATTAGACTGTATACTATAACGAAGTCCAGGTGCCAAACATTACAACACACGCCACCTTGGCAGGTCAGACCTCATTCCAACTGTCACAAACAAAGCCAACGTTAACTTACTGTTAATCTCGTCCTGAGACTTCGCCCCCCGTCTGCTGCGTCTTCTGAAGAAGTTTGTTGCGTCAGCCTCTTTCATGAAAATCCTCTTCAGTGGACCTGCAGTGGAAGCAAGATGAGGTTCAGCTCACATCATAAAAAGATAAATACAGAGGATGTAAAGCAGAAGAGGTGCAGCTAATGCAGCTCCTCACCTTGTGGATCACCAGCTCCGCCTTTGCTGCTGGACACAGCCGCAGAGTCAACCTCTGTAGACACTTGAGTCAAAGCACAAAACATGAACTCTCTAAATAACAACACTGAATCTGGGCTCCCATGCTTAATGAAATGAAACAAAAGGGCAACAAACAGTTATCATCATCATCATTTGTATCATCACTGCTTATACAAAAATCAACAAAAATACAAAACAAACAAACAAACCCAGCTGTTCCTGATTCAGACTCACATGAAAGTGCAAGGAGCACAGTGAGAAGAGCCAGGAGAGTTGCATATGTCCAAGACATCTTTATCTCCAACTGAGCTATGAGCAATGGAGACCAAGAGACAG
Organism: Helostoma temminkii; assembly: GCA_900302695.1. NCBI lineage: Eukaryota > Metazoa > Chordata > Actinopteri > Anabantiformes > Helostomatidae > Helostoma > Helostoma temminkii. The sequence goes on along the minus strand of OMLM01014049.1, from coordinate 168,143 downwards.
AGAGGTGGATAAGACACATGTGAGAGGTGGGGTGGGAGCCTGGAGGAATATTACTGACTTTTTGTCAGAGGAGGAAGGGAGTGACTGAGCGGATCTGATAAGAGGCTGAATCCAACAAGCAGCAGGGAGCGGAGAAGACTGTGGCTTTTTAACCACATATTAAGCCAGTCACCGCACTGCAGCAAACATAAGACAAAGTGAAAACTCACATGGACCCGCTTTAGGACTGTAAGACGTTATCTGGAGGTTGAGTCATGGCAGCTGGACTTCTTTCTGTTAGGTCACATAACAGAAGGATGTCCAGTAGCCGTAACCTCCTCATTTTAGGCTCACTATATAAATCGCAGCACAAGCTGAACATGTGCCACTTGCCTGGTTAATGCATGATCTTAGTAGAGAAAAGGCAGATGACAGACAACAAAAATACCGACATATCTGGGGAAGTAAGTGACAGGAAACAACCAAAGCCCAGAACTCCTTGCAGCTGAAAAGGGCCCCTCTGTGCTTCTGCATAAAGTTGGACTGGAAAGTATGCAGCCTTCTGTTTGCTTGAGTTTTTTCCCACCTGAATTCTGGCTCTGCCCCAGAGGAGAGTGAATGTTTAAATTGTTTTGTGGAGTAATCCAAGGTGGGAGGATTGCTGCTCAGGGCTCTGAGAGGAAATTGAAGGGGAAATTTGAGATTATGTAAAAATGTGGATATGTAAAATGAGAATATTTTGTTCAAATAAGCGAGGAAAGCTTGCAGCCCGTCTGCACCAAGTGCACGTAATACATGAAGTGAATTGTGACGGACTTTCAAAAGATCTTGATGTTCTAATACACAGTCTTAGGAAAATCATTACTCTGTGGTTTTAAATGCTCTGTTCTGTCTGTTTTTTAATCAGCAGGTGGTCCAAACAACTTCTTTAAAAATATATTTTATTGAAATTTAATGGGATGTTAGATCAGTTTCCAAAGAACAGCAGAGATTTATAAAGTACGTAAACTCAATACCTAAGTAAAAAGGCAATTATTTGTCTAGAAAAATACTCCACTATAAGTAGAAGTACCTTTAATTTTTTTTACTCATATAAAACTACTAAAGTACATGATTTAAATTTGATTTAAAGTACAAAAGTAAAAGTACTTCAGTGTATTTTATACAATGCAAAATTTGATGCTTTTCATTACATCAGTGTAAAAATCTGGTAGTTTGACAAATTCTCAAAGGTGAAAATGATAAAAGAAATGTTTTTACTTTCAGAGTGAAGAACAAACACAGCAGTCTGATTTTAACCACCTTATATAGTGACAGGAGGTTAATCCATAAATGGTTAAACCACATTTTATTAGTTTACAATAACTTGAAACAAAAAGTAACTAGTAACAAATGCTGTTAAAATAAATGTAGTGGGGCAAAAGTAACATAAAATGGAAATACTCTAAATTGTACTTAAGTACAATACTTGAGTAAATGTACTCAGTTACTCCCCACCTCTGAAGAACAGATTACTTATACATTGTACATGCCATATACTGTAACATAATACTTGAATATTACACATATTGTCCAGGCGGTCTCAGACTTTTTCTCCCCTTCTTTAAACTTTTCTATCATGACTGAGGTTGTTGGGAAACGCTGGGACGCAGACGAGCAGCAGGTCCTCCAGCAGGGGCTGCTGTGGGGCTTCGGTGGCCGCAGCTGTGCCATTTCTATCAGCCACAGTTGGGTGACGCTGTTTCCCTGCAGACATTTGGATGACACGGCTGTGTGGTGGCAGCAGGCAGCGTCAGCAGACAGAGGACACAGTCAGATGAAGCTGTATTCACCGTCGTCTCTCACACTGCCATGGTCTCTCAGAGGGAAAACTCAGCAGTAGCGCTTCCTCCTTTCTGCCGGGAGTGAAACTTTAAAGACTGGACATAAACTATGCTGCTGGACGCCACAATCCCGCGGATATAAGCGACACTGGAGACCAGAAAGTAGCTGCTACCACAACAGCAAACCACAAAGACGAAGGAGAAGCAGTCGGTGCTTTTTTTACGCTCAGGGGGAAAGACGGCATCCGGTCTGAGAAGAAGCTCCGAGGTCGGGGACTCCGGTCGGAGCAACGCTCATCGTTTCTGGTGAGAGTCCACATTTTGTGTGTAGTTCCTGTGAAATGCCCACAGTGAAGCAGCAGACAGAGCCGCGCTGACACAAGACACACTTCCCCTCCCTGCGCTGACACTAAACAGGCTTAACAATGTAGCAATGTTTACTTCGCAGCCCTCAGCGGTCGCTTGTTGTGTGAGAGCTTTTCAGCTCGTCCCATTCACCGCTGAGTGGCTGCATGTAACCAGCACACACTGAGGCGCAGCAGACACGGGCTGTAGCCTCGCAGTGCTCAGTGGTTGATCGTTTCTGCCTTTTTCAATCAAACATTTGCTTGAAACACTCAGCTGGTTGGTGGCCACTGAACCGACTGAGGTCGGGGTGTGAAGGTAGGGCTGGCCGGTTCCTCTGCATGTATCGTCTTGCAGATCTGCTACCAAAACACTCGCTGACCCACATTTCAGAGATGTCCTGTTTCTGGTCCAAACATTTTTAACTAGCTACTTGAAGCGCAGCGCACACTGTACCAGGCTCTGACCTCTCACACACAGTCGGTATTAAGAGCTTTAAGCAGCTGCTGTCTGAAGGCCAGGACAGGAGCCTGCCTGGGAAACAGGCTGAGAAAGACTCAAACTGCAGTTTCTAGGAACCTCACCTCAACAGGCAACTTTCCATGAATTCCTGTGCTTATGTTTTGTCCTACAATCTTGTGGTTGTGTGTGTGTGTGTGAGAGATGAGTGTGAAGTTTGCAGGATGTTTAAAAGGAAGACATCATTGTTCTGGAGCCTCAAGGCAAACTGATGAGGAAGTTCATTTTGTTTTGGTTACCTATTTATTGCCACATTTATTTTCATTCATTATTCAGGGCACTGGGGCACTTATTAGAAAAACACATGGCTGCCATCATTAGGATTTTATTGCACTACCTACCTACATACAGACAACTGCCTCTTTCTCCAAGATAAAACACCACAGCAGTAAATCTCACTCTTAGCAAAGGTTGTGACGTTCAGTTTTGATTTGAACAGTTTTGGAGGTTTTGTTTCATTTCCATTGAAGTTTGCAATATGGGAAATCACATATCACAGGATTTGACTCACTTTTGTGCTTTGCGAGGAAATAAATGTGCACAACAGAAACTTAAAAGGATTATAACTACAGATTACATAAGGGCCGCTACTATTATTTTTCTCATAATCTATTAATCGTTTAATCTATAATACGCTGGAATCAACAGATTTTCTCAGAGCCTACACTGATGTCTTCCGGTTGCTTGTTTTGTCTAACTAAAAGTGCAACATATAAAAATGTTCTGTGTACTTTCACAGAGGATAAAGAGAAAACAGCAAATATTCACATTTGAGAAGTTGGAACCACGTTAGTGACCTGAATGACAATCGAAGCAGTTTCTGGTTGTCTGTTGGTTGACTGACTGAATTCTAATCAAATGGTTTCAGTTGCCGCTAACGTGAGATCATATGCTTATGATCCAATTCTTCAAACAGTCAGGAAGTCACTGTGAAGCAGAGCACTGATATGATACCTGAGTTTCAGCATTGATACCTAAATACTGCTTTTATTAATATTTCATTTTGAGGAACGTTGGTGTTTATTACTTTAGCTAAAGATCCCAGATTGTCAGATGTTGATAATTGAAAAAGGGGGCAGAACTTCCTAAAAACATAATCAAAAAACAGATTTTGACAGATTTTTTGATACTGTGCTGAGGAAACATTTAGTTCAGTACAAAATCATTGTTTCCAAGTGCTGCTGTGGCACTTTCTCTCATTTCCTGTGAGCTGGTTTCACTTTGATGGGGACAAACTACTTTGCTTTTAGAAAGGTGTGTGTCATTTAGGGTTGTTGGGTGTGCTGGGTTTGGGCTCAAGTGCTTTGTATAGAGCCTGGTGCCCTGCAGGAGGGCAGCGAGCCATGGGGGGGGCAGTGTGCCTGTGTGTTGCTTTGACGTGGAGACGTTCCCTTGGTGAAGGCCTTGGGAATGGTGGTGGCAGGGTAACCTGACCCGCTGTGAAACAGCTGTAGCCACGCGGCGCTGATCCCTCGAGTCCCAGTGCAGATCAGATGATGGTCCAGTATGTGTTCTGGTGGTTGGGAGCACAAACATAAATGGATGGGTTTCTGCGAAGGGACTGACACAGAATGATCTCAAACCAAACTTCATACACTTTTTGAGCGATTTTAATTCATTCACTCATTCGAGTGTGTATGTTTTCTTTCTGTGTGTGTGTGTGTGTGTGTGTGTGTGTGTGTGTGTGATAGTGAGGGAGAGCTCATGTGTAAGTGCCAGGCCAAGACAGCTGGCTGAAGGTTAATGTGTCACTACTCTCTGGGGAGCAGCTGCTATGTCACAGGCACCACTCTTGTCTATAGATAGCCGTGAATACAAACTCTTCCTCTTTTTCTCTGCTGCATTAACACAGTAACTCTGGCATGCAGCTCAGTCCTCACACATGCAGTTGCTCCACAACACTGCAGCTTGCATGTTTGACCGTCTCCACTCCCTGGTTCTCTAGCTCTGTTTGAATTGCGAAGTGTCAGGTGCTACTAAAAACCCCATCTCCAACATTGAGCCAGCTGGCTTAGAACCTGTTTGATTAAGTTATGCAGTAATAACTTACCCCGCATATCTGGGTTGTCATCTGCAGTATTAATGTCTGAAACAGGTGAGGGACAAATATTGACTTTTTCCTGTCTCTCTTGGCAGGATTTGCAAGAGCTGTCTGAATACTGTTTTTATTTGGAAACAGACTCACATCTTCATTCACAACAGTGTTACAGTGAGAGTAGCTTTGCATATTTGAGGTGCATTCAAGTGTTAATAATTAAGTTCTCACTGGTTTAATAAAAAAACAAGTTAAATCCATGTGTTTGGTTTTTTAATTAGCTGATTTTAGAAGCCCCACAGCTCATTCAACCTCAGATTAGTAGGTTTTTCTAATCAGGGATGGAGAAAGTCGACCACTGTTCAACAGCAAAAAATAAACTTTGTGTTTCCTATTTAATTCAAAGCTTAGTGATTTTTCTCACCATGCATTTAATTAAATAACAAAGAACTTGGAAAATGGAAAATGCTTAAAGAGTTTAAATGAAGATTAGTTAATTTTCCTAGTTTTAGTTTCTGAAATGTCAGTTTGTTTTCTATCTTTATAATTTCAGTTCTTTTGAATGTTCCCTGGGTATAATAACCAATGTGAAGATATCATTTAGACTGTGGGAAGTTGTTGGGAGTAGCCCTGCAACTAGCAATTCTTTGGATTATTGTTTTAGGTGTTATCACATAAACCCCACAGTTATGTGGTTTCAGATTGTTTTGTCTGAACAACCATCCCAGGATATTCAGTTTTATCTCTCTCACATAGGACAGGCAAAATGAGCATATCCTTACAGTTGAGAAACGTGTTCTGTTTCAAATATTACTTAAATGATTCACTGATTATCACCTGTTTTTTTTAATATCCACCATTTAATCAACTGTTTCAGCTGTTTTTTTTGGTCTTATGACATTTTACAAATAGAGCATGTAATGCAGTGGCTTGTGTTTCCACTGGCTCAGTCCACTCCTCCTTAGTTTAATTGGCAACTTAACTCCACAGACCACATTAATATGATTGGTTGACCCGGGTCATGTCAAGTCAACTGTGATTATCAAATGAAAAAACTTCACAGTTATTAATTATACAAAGATATATTACCAGCTTAAACTCTAACATTAACTTGGCAAAGTTACAGGCCAAGTTTAAACAGTAACTTTAAGTGGCTGTGGTTATGTCAACATCAAGTAACTCTTTGCGTGTATGACTTGCAGCATTTGAAAATGCTCTGTTACATCTGACTGGTCGCCACTTCTGAAGAATGTCATCTATGTGTTCTTTATGTGTGACTCATTGATTTTATCACATGAGCCTTTGTCTGGAAACCGTTTTTCCTTTTCCTATGACAATAGCATGTGTAGATCAAACATGCATTTTATAAATCAACAACCACCATGTCATGTCTGTCCCCCTCCCAGTGAACAACAATAAAAAAACAAAGCTTTGCAGTTTTTTATAATGTTAATAAGGAGAGCGAACATTGAGCACTGGCACATTTCCCATTAAATTAAAGACATATTTTTAATATTTCAGCCAAAAGCATTAAGCATTATTATTTGTCAAAATAACATATGCCTGAATGCAGCTCCATAAACAGATATTTTAAAAATTACTTGTAAACAAGATACCAGTTTAACTTTTTCACTCAACACACAGCTGAGCCTTGGAAGCAGGCTGCAAGTGAAAGCTGTTGTGTTTGCAGTTTGATATGGAAACTGATATTCTGATAACCCCGACCTGCCGTCTGCCCTCTGTTAGATAACAGCATCGGCTGTTGTTCCCTTCACCAGCAATGAAAGGCTGCGAGGACCTGCTGGGGCTGCCGGTGTGAGGACCAGCACAGAAAGACGCGCATGGAGGGGAAGGGTAGTCGTTTCTCTCTCTGATGCTAATGCTCTGCTCACACGTGGACGGCAGGTGACTTGACTCTGATCAGATAAGGCCGTGTCTTGGTGATCATCTGTGTAATAACCCAGACAAGAGTCCGTGCTTGTCATGCTGTCTTTGATTTAACATAAAAATAATCGTATCAATGTATCCAATCTGTAAAGTCAACATTGTACTAGGAATTACAAAGGACTGCAACCACAAAAGTTGGATGTTTTTCAGAAAAATCGGTTGGAAAAAACAGTCATCGTTGAATGACAGGGAGTCTGTTGCCTGCCAGATAAAATCAAACTGTATTTGTTGATCTCAGCAGCCTGATCCGAGCCCAGCTGGGTCCACAAGGCTTTTCTGTCACAATTCATCCTGGTCTTTCATCCCATTCATAATCTGTGGGAAGTGTTAAGTGCTGTTCTATGTGCATCATTTCTATTCAAGGGATGAGTTTAATTACGAGTCATTTTACAGCTATTTATGATATTTTTATGAATGGAGCTTAATCTAAATTGATTCTGTGTTGTGTTTTTTAAGGGGTTTGGTTTTTTTCTGGGTACTTTTAAATGTAAATATAGCTCATAAAATGTATCTATCGGAGACAAATAGCAGCTGTTGCCTGCCTCTGATGGTCAAAACTGGTAGGTTGCCTCTGAGAGGGAAAACTGGACTGAAATCAGAAGATGTGATCTTCTTGATGTAATTGTTAAAATCAATTATCAAACAATTCAAACCCAAAATATTTAGTGAGATCTGTGGCTGTGCATCACTGTTCTGGCCTGGCCTCCTTCAGCCAGAGTCTCTGGCTGTATCTGTTGTTTCCTACAAATCAACACTGACCTGTCCGTCAGCTCCGCTGACACAGGTGACACATGTGAAAGCAGAAAGATGAAAGGAATCTTTTCCAGAAAATAGCAGAGAAAGCAGGCAAGGCTAAACAGATCTTACTGTTGAAACATCATCTGCTGCAGTGTGTGGGGGATCATGCTACCTGGTTGTCATGCTCAGCACTGCTCTAATCTGCTCAGCACCACGCAGCCACCACTACCTCCTGCATCTCCTGAAAAAGCCTTTTATTGTGCACAATGCAGCCTTTATATAAGGCCCCCATAATGGAGCCAGCTCCTTCACTCATGTCCTCATTGTCTTGGCCAAGATGAGAAAAGGCTGCTCTTTACAAAAAGCAAGGCTGAGCTCACTCGTGAATCATGCCAACAGTCACAGTTGTTCTGTTCTTCTTCTGTGAACAAGGCAGCCAGAGGAGGAGAGGCAGGCATTTTGTGGGACCCCTGTTCTCCTAAAGCCCATGACATTAGGTGGTTTCCAGAACCCTGAAAGGTCATAAAAAGGTTGCAACCTTTCTTTTCCTGTTTGTGTGTGTGGCCGTGTAGCAGAAATGGTGGCTGTGTGTGAGTGGTTCACCTGGCAGATGTGGGACAGTATTGTGGCATTGCAGTGCTGCTATGGGGGGTACTGGTTCCTCACAGCAGGACTTCTGATCTTGCCCTTTTAGTGTTCAGCTTGCTCTCACCTACAGCAGGAAAAGGACAGAATCCATATGAGCCATATGCTTACTGTCACCACTGCAGCATCCGTAAAGCTTCAACCCCCTCCTCTCTTCTGTTTTCTCTGCATCAGACCTACTATCTGCTGCTTACTGTGCTGCTAATAAAACAGGTGGGGAATCTGAGCCTACTGTTGAGGTCTGTGGTGTGAGGGTTGTGCTATAGTGATGGATGGTTTAGGAGAAGTAGAACAACCTGCCCAATCAAAGACAAAAAAGGGCGACCTACGGTGCATGTAACCAAAGTCAGAATCCAAGGTCAGAACAGCATTATTCACAGAATAAAACTTAACTAAATAAAGCACTCATATGGGTGTGTGAATTTGTTTTGTGCTTTGGTTTAGAGGATTAAAAACTAGATGTAGTCCAGGGGAGCTGCAGGAGCAGGAGGGAGCTGTGGTTGCTATAGGTTGTGAAACGGAGAGAGAAAATCAGCATGCATGCCGTTTCCTGCAGTGCGCTGCATTTTCACCGTGGAAAACGCAGCAGGGTTGTTATGGCAACAAAGCCAGAATCAGCGCAGCACTCGGACCCTTGCACTGGCCACGTACCAGCGAATCCAGCCTATTTAGGGGAGCAGGCCTAAGACGATCACTTCCAAAGCTCCACACTCGATCCAGAACAAGAATGTTTGCCAGAGGATATGGGTCCACAGTAGCTGCCCCCCTTCTTCATGTTTCTGCTGCTGTTAACTTCATGAAGCTCTAAAAAAAAGATCCTATCAAAGGGATTTTTATCCTTCAGTATTCTGGGTGGTTATAAGGTGGCTATTAACATTTCATATCCCCATCATATACATTAATGAATTAAGAGGGGATTCTGGATTTAACCATGGAAACTGAAGAGAGATTAACTGTAAAAAAAAAACAACAGTAAATGGCATGTCAGTTTATCCCAACTGGGTGCCAGATAATCCTGATTTGAGTTTATCTCAGAGATTGTAAACACAATATAGCGTTTGGGTAGTCCAGAGTAGTGACAGTTATAAGGGAAGCAACTTATGATCTGTGATCAAAATGACTGGTTCTTAAAGTTCTTTGATACAACAACAGTGATAAACCTACATATTGATAAAAATATTGAGTTTTGGAAGACAGAAAAAGAAGAAGAAAAACAAAAAGAGGCAAAAAAATAGAGAATTGAAATGATTAAAAGGATAAATCAAATATAAAAGCTTGTAGAGATGACATTTATACTGTACTTTTTCTTCTTCACAGTGTCTTTCTATAGTGGTGAGTATGCTGTTTGTCTCTCATGCAAGTTACGGGCCGTGTGTGCAGCAGGAGTGTGGGTAACGCAGTGAGACAGACTGCTTGCCCATGCTGGAGCTGATGTGTCATGAGGCGGAACCGACTGATGGGAAGCCGTTATGACGGTGGAGTTGACATTCGGCCTCATCTTGGTTCTTAAAATAATTAGATTTATTGTTGCTTGAGTAAGAGCATGGAGGTAAAGAAAACAAATCTCAAACAAAGTTCCAAAAAAAAAAAAAAGGAAAGAGTTCGTTCATATAGAAAGAGAAAAATGTTTGCACTTCCACAATTCCAGCACAGAAGAGAGATGTACTGTAGAATGAAAGCTGTGCAAAACAAGAATATCTTCTGATTGAAACATTTGTCTGTATTCGAATTGTAGTGATTTTTTTGACATCTCTACTTGAAGCTAGCTGCTTAAGACTGCATTAACCACTAAGCATTGAATACAAAGATATCTCTGCTTTTGCAGCGTCAACATCTATTAGAAGTGTAATTCTGCTGGAACATGAGGGCAAAGGTGAACTAGATGCTTGATGATGTTTGTCTTAAACTACTCGGTGGGTTAACTGCTTCCAGGGAATAATGTGGATAAATCACACAGTCTGAGGTTTTTTCAGTTGTGAATGTAAAAAAAACATTTATTTTTTTTTAGTTGAATATTTTGTCCTTGCATTGTTCTAGTTTGCTTTGACCTTACGCTGCTGCTGTCCGCTGTGCGCTGTGCAATCTTTTTAAGACACTCAATATAGCTTTAAACATCTAGAAATATCAGCAGCTTTATTGCTTAATTCTCACCTAGATCTTTTCAGATATCACATATTTTGACATCCACATGGCGTAACAATTCTCACGAACCTCCATGTTTGAAAATCAGTTTGTTTCCTGTTAGGCTGCTCCTATCATTTGTTGTGCTTTCAGCCTCATTGCATCTTTTTCATGGCTCAAATCTGATTTGAGCCGTTGAGTTTGCAGCCATATTTTAAACCAAGACTGTGTTGTAAATGTTCTAGCCTGCCGTGCTCGTTGTGCACTGTGACACAGTTAAGAAGTTTGAGTCAGGGTCAAACATTTATGTTTAGAGGGCGGCCCTAGTTTTCTGACATTACCTGCCCTATTTCCAAATACATTGCCTTTATTTAGAACTTCCCACTTTTAGACAGTTCGGCTCTGGCTGAGCTGTAGCTGTTGCGTCTCCGGACAGAATTCAGGTTACAAGTGTTATTTGGAAGACAAAAGGCTGTCACTAGGCAATAGCTGTCAGGCAGTGTGCCCTGAGGGGCTGTACTACTCATGTGTTTTCATGTCTGGCTTTACTCATCATCCTCCTCACCGACAGACAGACGCATGTCCAGATCTGCAGTCGTAGTGAAGTCATGATCTCTGCATTGAGGTTACAGGGAGAGGCTGCTTGTAATCAGCTCCTGTCACACAGTTCCAAACGTCTTCTCTCACAAATTCTTGCACTTCTTTTTTTTTTACTGTCACACGTGCAAATTCTCCATCTCTCACAGTCAGTCTCTCTAAAGCACACAGAAAATGCAGCTGGAATGTGTGATGTGGACTCAATGTGGCCCAGGCTAGTCCTGCTCCATTCAGCAGCAAATCCCCCTGGTTTAGAATTAGCTTTTACAGTCTGGTGTACCAGGAACTGAACTATAAACTCGCCCGTAAGAACCTCTCACCGACTTGTCATGTTTTCCCAGAGGGAGGAATGTAAAGGGATCTGCCTGAATGAGCTGAGTCATAATTAACATCTGAGTGCTGATTAGTCTGTGCCATTGATCGCCCACTCAGATACCTGGTCACACAACATCTTTGGTTTCACTTTGGCTTTTGATGCGTGATTGTGAAACATGGCTACACGCCCATGAGGTGTATGCTTTGTCATCTTACTTGAGGCAGTTTACGTTACAGATTTTGTCAGTTGGGCCTGCATCAACATTACAGCTCCCAGATCTGCCTATCTAACCAAAAACAATCGTTATCTCTTCTTTATTGTGATCTTACATGGGTTACAACCACAGCTCAAATGTATTGGTTGTTATTTATTGTCCCCAGGCCTCCCCTTCCCGAGAGCTCCATGGAGAAGATGAAGCGGTTCAAAAGACGTCTCTCTCAGACGCTGCGAGGCAGCCACACCATTGACGAGTCATTGTCTGAGCTGGCTGAGCAGATGACCATTGAGGAGAACGGCCTGAAGGACAGCGGTGAGCTTCATCAGTTTATTGATGCTTATGAAGCTGTTAACTGTTTGACTTATAAAATATTTTTCATGTCTTAATTTCTAATTAACACAAATATCCAGCATGATTTCATTGATATAGAAGAGAGGCACAGATTTTGGCCTCATCCATCACTCCATTTTCTATACCATAGTCCCCGTAGGGGTCACGGGCGTGCTGGAGCCTATTGAGAGGCAGGGTACACCCTGGACAGGTCGCCAGTCTATCGCAAGGGATTTTGGCCTCATCTGTCTGCCAAAGTAATGGCTTTTTATCGTATACTGCTAGGTGATAAGTTGATGCAAACATTTTTACAGTGGTGTTGACACTCACTTGCCAGTTTATTAGGTACATTCAGATTTTATTGTTGTTATTTAACTGGCAACTGTGTTCATTTCTTTACAATCTATTTACAGTCAGGTCATTGTAGGACTGTTTTATAGCAATATTTGATTTTATTTGATGTTTTGAAGCAGCAGTGTCAGGTGTTTAATTTGTGGATTAGTCAAAACAGCCAAAAAGTATTTGTGTTTCATCAATTGGCAATTTCCAGTAAATTAATTTTGAGTTTCATGTCTAATCAATCCCTGGAAATCCCCTAACTGTAACTTAATAAATTATAAAATAAACATCACTTCTACAGAAATAACGCCCTTCCCTTCACAACTTTATCTTGACTCTGGTCAGCCAGTGTGACATGACTTGCATCTAATTTTTTATAGTTGCCACTGTTCCCCGCTCCCTGATACTGTAGTTGGTTACATCATTTATTTGGACCCCACTGAAGGTTGTGGCCTTCAAGGCGTCAAAATAAAAGCAGAGCTCCACAGCAGCTTATCTCTGCTCATGTTCACTAAATCTGCAGAGAGGGAGGGAGTATGCCTCAGTGTGCCGCCACATCGTTGCCATGACGCTTAGGGTCTGGAAACATTCTTGAGTTTCCATGACATTGCCACGGTGACTTGGATGACTTGGTGAAACTAGTCAGGCATCTTGATGCACTTTTCCCTTTTTTTTTTGCTAATTTCACTTCTTCTTCGTCCCTTGGCCTCCCCGAGCTTTGCCCACAGGCCTCTTTCAGTGCTGTCCTCAGTTTTCCTCTCTCGTCTTTTGTCCAAATGAGAAGTTTTTCCTTCTCTTTCAATCAGGCAGATCATCCAAGTCCAGCACCCCCCTCCCTGCCTCCCTCTGAGAACTAACTGGGCTTAGTAAAGAGCTTTTTGTTTAGTGATTAACACCAGGTTTGGCCAGAGTGTTCTGTGCTTGGTGAGTGGGGATACAGAATTATGTTTTGTGTGTGTGTGCGTGTGAGTTTGCATGAGTGGATTTTAGCAGCTTGAGAGGAGGCAGAATGAAGTAGCCAGATGAGATATGATCTGAACCCTACAATTGGGGAAATGCTCTGGTCCTGATCTGATTATGCAACACACAGGACTGAGGCCAGTGGCAGCAGCAGCTGCTCAGAGATAAGGCAGAGGGGACATAAGGACCTGGATGTTACATGGGGAATGAGAGACACTGAAAGCAAAGTGGAGGAAATAATGCAATGCAGACTTTTTATTCATAAGTCAACATCAGAGCATAGTACACAGTGTCCTCTAAGGAAAGAAGAGACCCACTCATTTTCATCATATGGAGGCATTAAAATGTCTGCAAGCCGTCCTGGTTTGATAGTTTTAAAATAAAACCAAAAGCTTGACAGAAAACTGCCCCCAGGTCTTGGTCCTTTTTGATGTAACCTATCTATCGGTGTCTCCTGCTTCTCCATATAATCCCTGACTGCATGATGTGTCATGTCAGTGCTCATGACCATCTGTTGCTCTTTTCTCCAGAGATAGTTCTTTATGACTCTGGCCATATATTTGGGGTCGTTGTCATGATGAGTGCTTTTGAGACAGATGCCTCCATGATGGTGTTGGATATGATTTTTGAAAATCTAACTTGCTTAGAATTTCTATACAGTACTGCATATATATACACTAAGACAACATGGATGTGCTTGTGTGTGTAACAAAAAAACAAACAAACATTGGTGTCACATACTGTAATATATCACATACCAAATACTCCCTGTTAAAATGTCTGTGCTGAAAAACAAAACTGTTTTTGTAGCTCAGCAAGATCCTGAACACCCACAGAACTCTGAATCATTTTAGAAAATGTAGCCTGATTTCTGTGAGTTAATTCTGGCTGTCACGTTAAAAATGCACTGAAGCTCAGGAAACTGGAAGCTGGACAAGTCATCGCACTGCGAGGGGTAGTTTAGGTGATGACGGTGCTTGCTTACTCTCAAAGTTTTCATGAGTCTATCACAGACATCACAGATATAAAATGAAGATTGACACTGCGACTACATGTCTTACTTTCTGACTCAGAGTTTTATTTAAATGTAGGAAACGTGACAGAACAGTTGCCAGTGAATGACGACAGCCCAGTCAGGGGCTATCTAGTCAGCTTCAGGAAGGGTTTCTGGAGTAAAACTAAAATATTCAGTATAATTTCTCACAGATGTCTTTTTATTTTCATCTGACCATCAGTCTTAAATCTAAATATATTTAGTTTAGTGTAGAGGGTCACAAAAGTGTCAGATTCTTGTATTGAGAAGCAAGCAATGACAAATGTTTTAGCTTAAAAAACTGTTATTTGTCTAAATATAGTTGTTCATTAACTTTCTGTATTTTTACATAATGTTAAAAGAGGAAAGTCTAATCCAACACCTGTCAAAAACATTACTACATTTATGCTAAAATCAGCTAAAATCAGATATTGTCATCGGTCTGCCTTTGGTTGTCTACATTGCTCACAGTGACCTGATTCAGACAGTGTAAAGTAACATTTGCCTGCTTCCTCTCATTCTCCTTTTCTGCTTCAGCCACATAACATGAGTCTTTTTCTGAGCTCTCCACAATAACCATAACAACTCCACCTCTGTTTGCATGTTTGGATGGAGGCTTAACTATGAAAAGGCTGAAAGCCAGAAAGTGGCAAATACAACTAGACTATAACTAGACTAACCTTCTGTATCAAACTGTATTTTGACTCAACACACAACCCTCTTGTCTGTGATTTATTATTACTACTCTATAACTGTGGCTGTATGTTCTAATATGTCCTAATCCTCACTGTCCTCACAGCTCATGTCTTTAGACTCTTTTCCCCACTGTCACACTGGATGTTTTAGCTGCTGCTCTTTACATAATAAATATGTGTCACTTCCATTATTACTTTTGACAATGACTCTTTTGTCAGTTTTCTCCAGCCAGACTACACATCTTTGTCTACAAGGTATTTAGTTTACATTTGAAACTTGCTCACTTCACTTCCTGATATTGGTTATTTACAGTTTAAAGGTTACACAGTTTTTTCCTTTTCTTCCAAATACTTCCTCTGTTGATGTTTTCCTTTCATTTTATCTCTCTTTCGAACACATGATAAGGAAAATTCAAACACTCATGCCTTTGCAAAAAATCCTGAAAACACATTTTATTCTCTCTATTATTTGTTTAGCATTCAACTGAGCATTGCATTCATTTTCTGCAGTTTACATACATTACATGCAAATCTGTGTGTCAGTTGATTAAAAGATATTCTCACAGATTTTTCAACATGTTTCCTATGGTTTCAGTTTGGGGAATATATGTGCATATATGCCTTTTCTATATTGAAATATTGCTCCTAATATGACGACCTTGACTGAGTAGCAAACCACACGGCAGTTTGCCTTCAGTGGGGGAAACTACAGTGAAAACAGATGCTATTTGCTTAAATACAGGTAGTTAGACTCAACAGAGATCTTTACAACTTATCAGAGAACCAGTGGTCCATGGATATTCACTGTCTCTCTTATGACTGACTGACTGACAGAGCTATGTGAGAGACACACAGACACATTGTGCCTTTTCACAGTGCACACTGTCTGAATTTAAGAAAACAAAGTGAAAGTCACTTATTAAAACATCCATCTATGGGGCACTTTGTGTTGGATTCAGTTTTAGTCGGATTTTGGGTGACAAGATAAGAGATGATTGGCGGGATTGAACCTTAGGTCACAGGGATGTGTGTAAGGATCAGTATTTTAAATCATCCAAAAACGTTTAGATTGGTTAAGCATATCTTACACTTGTTTCACAAAATGAGCTTTTAAACCAGCTCATGTATTGGTCGTAATGTGGTAATGGAAGATCATTAAAAGCCTTCATTTTGTCATCATTTCAAACAAAATGTCATCTTGTCTTACAGAGCCCATAGTGAGGAACGGTCGTCCACAGTCTGCCCACAGTGTCCACTCGTTCCTTCACCAATACACAGGCTCCTTCAAGAAGCCGCCACTGCGACGGCCTCAGAGCGTCATCGGAGGAGGCCTCGGCTCTCTCATGGTCATGCCTCGCAATGGCAGTCGCCTTGGTGAGACACACACACTTATCACCTCCACACACTTTGTCTTTCCTGTGACTTCAGACAGAGGTTTCGTGTGTGGGAGATATCTGTTGGAACCTGAACATTTCATCCCTGGGTTGTTATTTACACTTAGATGTGAAGCCGTTAGAGCTACGGTAGCTGTTTAAAAACTCAAATATCAAAATTAGACCTAAAATACCTGTCTGACACATTTCCACAGCCAAGTGAAATTATGTGTGAAATTTTGCTCACATTGCCAACTCCTAGATCCATATACTAACAGAGAGACATACTTAAATATCAGTTAATTCATTCCAGTGGTTCATTCAGTCATACAAAAAAACATTTGTTAGTTGAGGCTAAAAATAAAGACTGTGGACCCTCCCACAAAAACAGCAGCATGGATTCTCAGCCCAAAATTTAAATTTACAACATTCCCTAATATAAACATAAAGCCTGGGGGAGATGGCAAACTGCTTTATGTATGAAACCTGGGTTTGTTTAGGCGTGTAGCAATTACAGTATGATGTATGGACCTGGTGTTGTAACACCTCGTGGCACTGAAATAAATTGAAGTTATCAGTCAGACTTGTTGCAGCTAATGTAATTTTGTGTGCATCAACTGTTGGACTCAAGCAGAAGCACAGCGCAGCTCTTTCAGCTGGTTTTGAGCCCCGGCCTCTCTCCACAGACCTGCTCTGTCTCTTAAACTAAAGCCCTCATCCTCCTCTTCTCTCTTTTTGTTTTTCTTCCTTTGCCCACTCCAGATATCGTCCATGAGAACATGAAGATGGGGTCGGACGGGGAGAGTGATCAGGCGTCGGGGACTTCCTCTGATGAGGTGCAGTCGCCCACGGGTGTTTGCCTGAGGAACAGAGGGAACAGACGCATCTCTGCGGAGGTGAGATTTGTTTCACTATGCTCAGACTTTCATTGTCCTTGCATTGCCTCTCTGTTTTTTAAATCAAGGATACGCTGTGGGATGTGACTCACTAGCTGCAATTAGCAAGCTTTGACGTTTGTTGCTGATATGAATCATGACACATTTACTCATCCGGGGTCGTGCCTGACTTAGTTTGTTCAGCCTCCACTTTGTCACTTAAGGTATGTTTTGATACACTCTGCATTAAAACCAACAGAATCTGAGCGTTTGACAATGGATTTTTCTTCAGCACGAAATTGTATTTAATGATGTGTGCATTACAGCTCCACGCTGTAACTCAGTGTGGGCGTATTCTTGTGTGTCATGAACACGGAGAAGTCCTCAGCTGCCCCACAAAATCTCTGCATGGGAGATGCACAGAGTCACACATATGCGCAGAGTGACTCCACATACTGAACATACTTTTAAAAGGTTTCACATTTGCCATCATCTTCTCCACCCACCAAACCCCCTCATTTACTTTCTCTCCCAAACACAAACACACATTCCTTTGGTGGCTACATAATGTCAACACATTATGGAAAGACTTCTCTTTGTGATTACTGTTTTTATGTTGTTGTCGTCTCAAGAGAGATTTCATTTCACCACAACCATTTTTTAATACAAGGTGTTTTGATTTTTCCCATTTACAGTATGAAATTGTATTATTTCAAAATGATATATAATATAAAAGTTAAAACATTCGAGAACATACGCAACCCACATAACTGTCACGTCTTTCACCACATCGTGCTCAGTTTAGTGGAGCAGATAGTACGACACGCACACAAATGCAGAACCCAACAGAGAGTGAAGGTTTATTCCAGTGTAGGAACACATGAACGGCAGCGTGAAGTAAGAGGAGAAGTAAAGCTGCTGTGTCTTAAGGTAAAAGATAAAGAGTGGGTTTTACTTCTTACTTACTACTATTATTTTGCTTCTTTTTAAGGAGAATCTGCCTGAGAAAATGACATTTTATGTTTTATGTAATGTAATGCTTTGCTCACATTTTTGTGTAGAGAATTTCTACCACGTCATGTGCTGTCATGATGCATTGAGAAGGGACAATGATTAGAGCTCCAAACTCCAGTATAAAGAAGAATTTTAGTTATATGTAGTTTTGATATTCAGATTTGTTTATTGTTTAGTATAAAGAACAAAATTTTAAGTCATAAAAATGTGCTGGCATGTGCTTTGTTTTATCTTTAAGGACAAAACTTTAAAGACTTTAAAATACGCTATATTATATCTAAAGTTGTATGTTAAATTCTCTGTCTTTACAACGAAGTCAGATCTGGGCCCATTAAATCCATCTTAATGGTTGCTAATGGGATCTTAGGATCTACAGTCGACATGTGTCAGTTCAACTCGCTGTCCAGGTTCACGCTGACACAAAATAAAATATCAGCAGCTTTTCCCTGCAGTGTTTTGAATTTAAGTTTTGTTAAGTAGAACTTTATCAAACATACACAATTTATTAAGGCAATTTATTTACAACAATTTATTGCTATATATAGGCATTGTTGTTTTTCACTCTCTGGAAGATAAAGGTCCAGTGACTGTTTTCCAAGTGAAGCTGCATGTCCAGAACTCTTACAGATATACCCAGGGAGCATTTTTTTCCTTTTTGTAATTTACACAAATTATAATTAAAAGTAAATATGTCATTTATATTTAGGATTAGCCATATCTTGAGCTAATTCTATGTCAGCAAATTAAAAAATAGACAAATGTGTTTTATGGTAGCAGGTGTTTTTTATTGTGTAGTTGATGTTGTCTTGTCTGTGAACCAAAGCACCTGCTGGGTGATAATGGGAGAAAAAGGTCTTGTGATTAAAGAACACACACTTCACTTTCTCTGGCAGAGTTTATTGGTTGCTTTGGCTGCATGGCCTCAGGGGATTTATGAGCAGATACAAGTAGCTGCACAGACAAACCAAGCTTGCAAGACTGCACCAAAAGAAAAACCTTTAAACGTGTAGTTAAGCAGCTTACTCCATTCGGGGCTGCCCACACATTACACATCACCTCTTGTTATGTATTGAGAGCGTTTGCAAACACTTCACCTCACACTTCCTGTGACTGTTTCACAACCAGAAAAGATTTATTTCTTGTAGCCCAACACTAAGGAGTATGATTGACTTCAAGCTTGATGTTGATGAAGTGATCCAACAGCAAAATCAGTGTTTGTCTTTGTGCTGCTGTGGCTCAGAGTTAAGGGGCAGCAGTCGAAGAAGACGATGATGATGATGATGATGATGATGATAAGGAGGAGGAGGAGGAGGAGGAGGAAGGAAGTCTAAAAGGAAGCCCCATGCCCATGGTCAGGCTGAGGATTGTCCTCTTGATGCAGATGAAGCAGTGCTGTTTTGGGATTACATCACAAGGATTACTCTAATACGGTCCAGATGGGCCCCTGTTGTAACAGATTAGGACGGGTTGATTGGACAACTAGAGGAGGGTTGGGGGTGCAAAGGTTAGGTGGTGCATGACAGCACTTGCTCTGAGGACAAACCAGCAATCCTGGTTGTGCACCCAGAAGCTACACAGAAGCAGAACTGCATATAACATGATTTAAAAATATAGAAACAGGTGCACATTTTAGCATCTTGTGAGCAAACTGAGCATCTGTTATTTGTGACTGTAACTAAAGATTTTCTTTTTTGATTAATATTGAATCAATGTTTTTATTTTAGAAGCTAGAATGAGCCAAGTTTCTGGGATGTTTTCTGAAAAAAAAAGGATTATTAACTGATACCAAAGTGGTTTTTCAGTAGAAAAGCATGTCTTGGATATCTTATATGATATATAAATTAAGAATATATTTTTAAAGAGCTGGTAAACAGCACATCCCTTTATTGTTTTCTGCTGAAATGAACGCCTACTAAACAGCAGATAAAAATCTGTTTACATTCTACATCTGAGAGTTTATTGATTTCAGTACTAAAACCAGAAAAAAAACAGATTTTATTTTTTTTCTCTTAAACACTAAAGTAAAAGTAACAAGTAAAAAAAACCTCTGAATACTTCTGAAGTACATTTATTTCCATTTCCTGATATGATGGAAAACTTAAACAAATAATTTTTTGCAGAACTGACCAAATGTTGAATTTTTCAGATGTAGACAACCAGAAGGCAAAAAGCGGAGTCACTTTCACAGCTTAAATAAAAGCCTTAAGGGTCAGTTGATTTGTTCAAGGGTCAGTTACACATTTATCAGTGAGCTTGTTGTTCAAATGTGGAGAGTTCAAAGTTACATATTGTTATGTCCAGTGTTACCACAAAGAGCGAGCCTGGATTAGCAGTAATCACACAAATAGAGGAAATGCATGATGGGAAGACTCAAGGCGTTGTATGGTTAGGGTATTTTATTTTATATAACTAGTCATTAGGATCATGCTTCATTACTTCTTTGTTCTAGGAAGTACTTTACCCTGAACTCTTAAAGGGCTCAACAGGAAGCCACAAAATCGTACAGACTTATGCAGCTACACGTGCATTTATACACACACATACACAACGTCCTCTCCATTAACCTGTAACGCCTAAAGCTGACTGTCTAATTCTGGTTCTTAAAGACTCAACTTTTTCACTCTGCCATTTTGTTGTCAGTCATTGGGATTTTTTTTTTTACAGTTTGTGCAATTT
Organism: Helostoma temminkii; assembly: GCA_900302695.1. Taxonomy (NCBI): domain Eukaryota; kingdom Metazoa; phylum Chordata; class Actinopteri; order Anabantiformes; family Helostomatidae; genus Helostoma; species Helostoma temminkii. The sequence goes on along the minus strand of OMLM01014049.1, from coordinate 147,566 downwards.
GCTCGGGGTTTACCCCTGTTTATTCAGGGTTTTACACCACGCTGACACTGTTTTAAATGGGTCTCTGATGTTTTATCTATTTGTGCTTGTGTGTTTGTGTGTCTGCAGGACCTGAACAAACGTCTGTCTCTGCCGGCTGATATCCGGATACCTGACGGTTACCTGGAGAAGCTGCAGCTGAGCAGCCCACCTTTTGACCAGCCGCTGAGCCGCCGCTCCCGCAGAGCATCACTGGTGAGTGAGTGGCTGAAAAACACAATTCTGGGAGAAAGAGGCGTCCCAACGTCTCAGACGCACTACAGCATCTTTCCTAGTAATAACAACTAAGCACCTTTGCTGCATGTCATATTCCCGTCTCTTGTGTCACGTCTGTCTCTGTCAGCAGTCTGATGAAATACTCCCCCAAAAAATGGCAGCATGGCAGAAAAGGAGGATTTGGTAATTAAGACAAAGGAAATATAGTAATCATCCTATTTAGTTATAAAACTCTCATAGATCCACTTTTACTTCAGTAGTAGTAGAAATACGACTCAAAAAGGGAAAGTACAAACCCCATTACCAGAAAGGTCAGGGCTTTTTCTAAAATGCTGTAAAAATGACTATCTGAAAGATAATTATCTGAAAAAATACAAAGAAAAAATGTTCATTTTTCTCACTGAACAGTTTAAGTTTGATGCTTGCAACACACTAAAACCTTTTGACTTTTACTGTGCTAAATTATTTTTATCATTGTGTTGTTATCATAGTAATTCAGATGTCAAATGATTTAATTATCTAAAAATTATTGATCAGGAGATTTATTCAATGAAAATTGCAGCTCACGCTGGCAATAAAATCATCCTCAGTATAAAAATATCATATCAAAATGTTAAGTAAATTTTTGTTTACCGTATTTTAATATGGCATGACAGCAGCCCAGTAACCCTGCAGGGTTGTTAAAACTCTGACAATGATTGATTAATTTAAGTTTTTAATCTAATCAGTACTTAATAATATCCCTATTACAACGAATGTAATATTGATTTATGACTGGATAGTTTTTCATAGGAAATTCTGTTTTATGACTTTGTTTCTTTTTGGCTAACCCAGTAAATTAACTACCTGAAATAAAAAAGCCATAAAACAGTTCTGCTCATCAGACTCCTACATTCACTAAAGAGAGAACAGTCTGTTTGGCAAAATCCCCAGTGATTGACTCCGGATACAGTGTATTGTCAAATCGCCCCCTATGCTCACATTACCTAATGTTTTACAGCTAAAACTGGTAACTACAACCCACAGCTGTTAAATAATTGTAATGACATAGAAACATTTCCCTGTGAAATGTAGAGCAGGAGGTTTAATGCCTTCAAACTGCTCTTATATAAACGTACAGTACTTGCCCACATCTAAAAGTGAGGATTACTGAATTGAGAAGCGGCAGAGAATGAGAGAGGATGAGAAAGAAATAGAAATAGAAACGGAGTGGCTGTCAGACAATATAAAGATAGCTGTGAGAGTTATGCTTTATTTAAAGGCCACATGAGACAGAAGTGAGATGCCACCGTTAAACTGTGTAATCTCATCCTCTCAAGCCCAAAGTCATGTGTTTACCCTGCATCTCAGCATTCACTTTCTGAGCAGCTTCAATAATTGGCTTGTGGTTTTACTTTGAATGTGCATCTGTCAAAAGCAGAACTGAGAATAAGAACAAACACTGAACTCACCCTGCACACAGTGCTGCATTTGCATACATGCTTCCCTGCAGGCCAGTTTATAAAGAAGTGAATGACTTTGCTCGATATGTTTTCAATATGTTGAAAAGCTTTGTGCCACCCAGACCTTTCAGTTCAGTTCAGTTCCTCTGACACTGGTATTTGTGTTGTACTGAAGTTTTAGTTTTGTTAGTAGCTGGAGAAGTTTTCCTGTGGATTGGATGATGTCACACTTTCACTTTTCTTTAAAAGACCTCAACTTTTGCCTTTCGTTAATGAGAAGTGAATCATATTTAATCACGTGTGGGCCTGCTGTTACCAAGCATTTGTGCAACAGTACATGCATTCTTTTCTATTTTGGATTGCTAAAGCATGTGAGGGTTGCAACCAAACATTTTCATTAGCAGCTGATTCCTTTCTTCATTAATCAAACAGTTGTCCTATAAATAAAATGTCTGTAAATAGTGAAGAATGAAGGTGATGCATTTTGATAACTTTGAATTTACTATTTTAAATGTCAAATATTTGGTTAAAAGTTACCAAAACTAATTTCAAAGATAAACTATACTGAGTTTATCTTTGTGCATTACTTGTTTTGCCCATAAACAAACACATTATAAAAGCCAAAAGCCAACTGTCCTTTGTCACAAGAGATTAGCTGTGATGGTTGTTGGGGGTCTGTGACCTCCTTACACCCCCGCTCTGTTGCTGCAGTGCTGTCATAAGGATTCGTTGTGGTGCCTGTAATGTTGTCAGTGCTAATAAAGACGCCACCATCATTAATGCTGTTTGTCCTTTTTTCTCCTCCAGTCAGAAATTGGATTTGGGAAGCTGGAGACTTACATCAAACTGGACAAACTGGGGGAGGTATGTTAGAGTTTGTTCACTGTTAGCCCTGGCCTTCTTTCAGTTGTCCACCAGATGCTGATGTTCTCATCCTCAGTGATATAACACAAGCAGACACAGTTTACTTGTAACCCCTGACTGACAGACTGTGCTGCATCACTCTGAAACTTTTTCTCACCTTTCCTCTCTGTCATCGCTGCTCCAGGGCACATACGCTACAGTCTTTAAGGGAAGGAGCAAACTGACAGACAACCTGGTGGCACTGAAGGAGATCAGACTGGAACACGAAGAGGGGGCGCCGTGCACAGCTATCCGAGAAGGTATGAAGCTTTGGTGTTTGACTGTAAATGCCACAGAAGCCCCACAGTCTCCTCCACTTAGATCTGATGTTGATCAGAGGTTTCTGTGAGCTGCTCTCTTGTCTTATATGCTGATGCATTTACTGCTCTTAATTTGAGTTGTTGTGAGCTTTTGAGAACAGTGACATTTGAACTTTGTCGCATGTTTTTCTACCTTCAAAAGAAATGTGTTGTCGTCACATGGGAGTGAGAGTGTGACACAAACTAGGAAACACCTGTACATGCAAAGCGGGGGAGCCTGTCCACTTCCACAGAAGGCTGCATGACGAACAAATTCAAATGTATTTTTATTTTCCGAGTTGATTCACAGTGCAGTTCAATACGGGACTAAAAATTGTGCAGTTTGAGAACATTCAGAATTTATTTATTGCCCATATTGAAACATACGTGCAAGAGCAGTGTGGCTTTTTGGTGACGTGTACCTATTGTATCCTTGTGTTTTTCTTTGAATAGTTATGTTCTCATTCAGGGGCTTTATTGACTTAAGTTTAGTCTGTGGGATGATTAGTTAAGTCTTCTGTGTATGATGTAAGGATTTATAAACACTCAACAATCGTGACATTAAACAAACTGTGGTTCAGACCAAAGAAAGTGAGTTGAGTACAATCCTGTCTTCTTTTTCTTATTCTTTAGTGTCGTTACTGAAGGACTTGAAACATGCCAACATCGTGACACTGCATGATATCGTCCACACAGACAAGTCGCTCACGTTGGTCTTCGAGTACCTGGTGAGACCAACAAATTCTTTGCCCTCTCATCCTGCGTGACTCATGTTGTTCTTTAAATCATTATTATTCATGACCCTCTGCAGACTAGAGCTGGCTCACCAACTCGCTTACAGCAGTTTGTCTCTCTCTCATCTAGGACAAAGACCTGAAGCAGTACATGGACGACTGTGGGAACATCCTCAGCATGCACAATGTTAAGGTGAGCCTTGTCTGATGGCCCAGCCAACTTCATGAACTCAAAACTTTGTGGTTGCTGGTGTTAATACAAGAAACGCTGCCACCTGGTGGTGGACCCTAGATAATGTGCAGAAAATACTGTACTTTTCCCAAAAATATACTTTGTCTGTATAAATATAGTTTGAGCTTTTTAATGGGAATGAAAATACTGCCTATTAAAACTCAACTTGGGCTTCATATGCATTACCATCAATGCCGATCCTGATTTTCACTGCTTTTAAAGTTAATATTTTACTTCACTAAATCATTTACTCAAGAGGGATTGGGATCAGTTGCATGTAATGCAGCATCAGAATCTGCAATACATAATACATTTTTCAGCACCACTATATGGCACAACTGATTTACCTATAAAATGTGTCTTTCCCAGATTTTTCTATTCCAGATCCTGCGAGGCTTGGCGTACTGTCACAGAAGAAAAGTTCTTCATAGAGACTTAAAACCCCAAAATCTGCTCATCAATGACAGAGGGGAACTCAAACTGGCTGACTTTGGTAACAACAAAAACAGTTGTTTTGTATCAGAGTTGTTTAGATCAGTTATCTACATTGTGGATAAAATAAAAATAATGAAACCTATGTTCTTATTTCTATTTCTCATATTTCTCCTCCACAGGTCTGGCGAGGGCCAAGTCTGTGCCCACTAAAACATACTCTAACGAGGTGGTAACACTTTGGTATCGGCCTCCTGACGTGCTGCTGGGTTCCTCTGACTACTCCACACAGATAGACATGTGGTGAGTAGGCCTCACTCAACAGGGGTGATTACAACTGCTAAAAACACTAATCAGACTTCTGGCTACTCTCTTCATGTCCCTATGACTAGTCAGAGAATGTGCAGGCATATAATAATCAAGTATAAAGGATTCCTGTGCTTTCCTGACTTTTTATTTTTAAGGTGATTTGTGGAATGGGCAAAAAGTTTGGAGCCTCTTTCATTTAGTTGACGCTCTTATGAGCAGACAGTCTCCAGTAGAGACCTTAATGTGCACGTGCTGGTGATGAACAGGTTTACGATGTCTCGTAAACCCACGATTATAGGGCTTGATTCAAAGATAGTATAACTACAGTAAACATAAGTTTTGGTCAGGCATCAATTAATGAACTTTTCTCTCCTGTGTCTGTGTTTTCCTTCCAGGGGTGTGGGCTGCATATTCTATGAGATGGCTGCCGGCAGACCCCTGTTCCCAGGCTCCACAGTGGAGGATGAGCTGCACCTCATCTTCAGGCTGCTAGGTCAGTAGTGCCCCCTGCTGACAATGAAGCAGTTAAACTTCAAGTATGAGCCTTTAATCCCATTAACGCTGGCATGTAGGCCCTGTGGCAGCATGAAAAGCTCCTCCAGCTGCCATGGTCATACCAGACTCTAACAGGTCAACTGAATGTCCCTCCACAGGCACTCCCACAGAAGACAGCTGGCCAGGAATATCCTCTATTGATGAGTTCAAGTCCTACAAGTTCCCGAAATATAAGGCCCAGCCCCTCGTTAACCACGCACCAAGGTAAGACTGAGATATTCGTACAGTGTAGTCATTTTTTCTTCTGTTATGGATTCTGTGATAGCAAAGTGTTTATATCACATTTTTATCTGCTTGCACACACTTGCAGTTTAACACTCCCCCCTTACTTCTCTTGCTAGCCCTCTAGTCATTGAAGAAGAGCAAATGTTTCTGATCAGACCCAGGTATAGGAGAACAGTTGCTACAGTATGTAGAGTTTTTTACCTTTTAGTGAGGTAGACATTAGTTATATTGGTTTGTTAGAAGTGTGTGATCTTTGTCACTTCCTGTAAGGAAATCCTGTAAAATAGTTGAATCTGTTTCCTTCCTTACACTCGCCAGCATCTGTGAGTGACCTCACCTCTACTGACACCACCTCTTGCTCTCTCTTCCCCTCCCTTGCTGTGTTTCCTCCACTCCACAGATTGGACACTGACGGCACCGACCTGCTGATGTCATTCCTGAAAGTGAGTCTCACAGTATCTGTCGTGCATTAATGTGATGTTAAAGGCTGTGTGACCCATTTTGCAGCTATGTAAGGACTGTATTTTTGGAAGGAAGTAAATCAAAGTGCGCCAACACATCCACTCACACTCTGCTGACCCCATTCGTTGTTCTTCAATTACAGTTTCTTTTTCTGCCCTAAATTTCAGTATGAGTCGAAAAAGAGGATCTCTGCTGATGAAGCAATGAGACAGTCGTACTTCAGGAGCCTGGGGCCACGTGTGCACACACTGCCAGAGAGTGAGTAATGAAATGGCAATGCAGTATTGCAGACTTGGCAGGCTCTGCTAGGTACAACTTGAGAGATATTGCAGGAAGGATCAGTTACAACCTCATAACAAAGACAATATTCTCCTGGCAAAATGTAATTTCTGTTGCACTGACTGACTTTTTATGTTTGGCAGACATATCCATATTCACACTGAAGGAAGTGCAGCTGCAGAGAGATCCCGGGTATAGGAATTCATCGTATCCTGAATCAGGTGAGAAGAATCAATATGGTCACTTGTTTTCAGTGTTTCACAGAGGTTTTCAAACCAGGAGGCTTGACTTTCCCGGAGGGAAACTTAAAGGGAGGCATGGAGGGAAAAATGTGAGGCAGAAGTACTGTTCTGTGAGGTGAAAAGGACAGGTGCATGCTTCTAAAAGCAGCAGAAAGTTTTTAGTCTTAGTTTGGGCAACTGACCAACACATTCAGCAGTGGGCATTAAAGTACTTAAAAGTCCCTGCTAGATGGTGCTCAGAATTTATGACATACACTTCCAGAGGACATATTTATCGCTGATGTCCAGTAAAAATTTTACATCTATGAATCTGCTTGGAAATCTGAAATGATCAGTAACTCCAGAGGTTGATTGAAAAACATGCAATTTACAAGTAAATAAAGTAATGAGGTGCCATTTGTGCATCCTTGAGTACTGCAAAGAGGAACTGCTAGTAGCTATGTTTAGTATACTGTACTTTTAATAGTACAATTTGCCAAGACAATAAGTAAACTATGTACAAACAATAATTTATCCTTAATTTTCCCCTTTAGGCAACGGAAAGAGCAGAAGACAAAGCATGCTGTTTTAGAGTTTCTGGACTGTATTTTTATGTGGGATGGATCTCCTAGCTGTACAGTCTCACCAGTGGATCAGTAAGCTGAAACTGATGTTGGCACGGGGAATCATCATCACTCCTCCTGAACTACTTGGTAAACTTGTCCAGTGCAACCCCCTCCGACGTTTGGCCTGAGCCTGGCCCAAGAGAGACATTTATATACTGTACATCTATATTTATTAAGAGAATTTGCTGCTAAATCCAACTACTGTCTAGAATTCTAACTGACTCAGTCACTTTAATGAGTACATGCAATGTGTATAGATTTTTTTTTTTTTTTTTTTTTGAGGGGGG
>OMLM01014049.1:119277-140285 GCA_900302695.1 Helostoma temminkii | reverse complement strand
GTGTATAGATTTTTTTTTTTTTTTTTTTGAAGTGGTGATATTTTTAGATTTGTTTTGTCAATATTTCCATTTTCATACGCAAACTCCACACCTCAAAGCTCCTCAGTGTGAGTGGTGTGCAAAGCACAAAGCAGATAGAGGGATGTTTATGTTGCAGCTTAGAAGTGTTTGACTTTCTGTCTCTGTTATCACGGTGCTGTTCTCAGCTGCACGAATCCTTTGTGACCATTTACGCTGAAGGTTTCTGAGGCCAGGTTTGATAAAACTGGTAATTTTATCCTAATTGGAGGCTAATTTGAGAGCAGTGCTGCTAAGCTCTGCAAAGAGATGCTGGCATATCATTCCAGGATGCTGTGGTCTCTGTTGTGACCAATGAACCATTGCAGGATAAAAGAAGCAATGTAGAATTATTACGGACAGTATAGGTTATTAGTTACGCCTCCTAAATTCCTCAGAAAATCGAAACATTTAACTGAACATTATTTTGTTAGAGAGGCAAAGTGAATTCACAATGTTGGAATCTGCAATGCTCTCTTTGTGCATTACAAATATGTTCTCCTGCCATTCCCATCTCCAGCAAATGTAAAAATGGATCATTTTTTTCCAGATTGCCTCCATCATTGTGTTGCATGCCGCTGTTGTATGAGGAAGCACACGGCCACCAAACTCCTAATTCAGGGAGCACTAGCTATAGTCCTGCCCTTAGTGAATGAGACTGTCTATTTACAGTGTTAAAGAGATGTTTTGTATGATTTTCTTTAACTTTATTTGTGGATTATTGTTATTGGTGTGGGATTTCATTGCAGATGCCCTACCATTTGAGTTTTTTTTCTCCAGAGTATAGAAAATTAAATCTAATGTTTCAACAGAAATGTATGAACTTTGTTTTCCTGATGTACTGACACTTCGGTTCAAGCATTTTATGCTTTGTTTATTGAAAATGACAAGACATTTTTCACAATACAAAAAAATATACAGAATACATACTGTATACCAAGTCCAGTATAAAAAAAATTACAAGCGTTACAAAGGTTTTTCCATTGATTTTGAAATCTCGTCTTCATTAAAAGATTGAAATACAGAGGGGGAAAAAAATAGGACAACAAGGCACAGCCGGTACTATCTGAGAAGCATAGTGCATACATTACATACAATACTACACAAGTGAAACAACCAGTTTCACATTGTGATCACCATTTAAGGTAAACGTTTTTTTTTTTGTTGTTTTTTTTTTTTTTTTAAAACAAGATTAAAACAACCAGGCTCTCTGCACAGAAAGAGCAGCTGGCTAACCTTTTGCAGCTAGTTACACGTCACTATTGTCCATCATGGACAGGGTCATGTGGAAATGTGCTGTAATTTATCACAAAGAGCCAGATGTCGCACAGACATCGTGGCGTATGGCTTTTACCAAGTGCTTTCAACCACTGCAATCTGAAGCAACTCAAGTGCAAAAAAAAAGTGAGGTCACATACTGTCTCATAGGAGTTTTCTGAAGCAAATTTTGACAAGATGGACAAGAGATTCATTTTCATCAAGAGATGGATGAAGATGGTAGGTTTTCACGGATTCTCGATCAAGATTTGTGGGTGGTGGGAGATAGGAGCAGGGAGGAGGGTGTTCCTTCCAGGTTTGGCAGGGGAACAGGCATGTGTCCGTTGATTAGGCTGGGGAACTGTGGAGGAAGAGAAAGGGGCTGAGAGTTAGAGAGGAGGGGACAGAGGCTCTGTGAAAGCTGCTTTCCGGTGAGGAACTGCAGCATTGTCACTGCTCTGGTTTCCTGTTTTTTTTTTTTTCTAATTCATTGTCTCTCTTCCTTTTTGTCTCTGTCCCCTGCACCTCGACAACAGAAGGAGAAGTCAACATTATTTGTGCACAAAGAATCTGATATGGGGTGTGTGTGTGTGAGTGTGTGCGCCTGTGGAGGGGGTGTGGCGTATGTACGTTTCACAAATGAGGAGCAGCTCTCAAACCAGTCCACCCTGTTCAGACTGGCTCCCCTGGGCTCAAACAGGAAGTATTCACAGGATTTCCTCTCCCTCTCACAAGCACTGAAACAGGACACCTCTGCAGGACGCACTTACTACATCTCAACTGGTTCCATGACTGTTGGTGCTATTTTGCCGATCAAAAGTCTTTTTTAAAAAAAGCTAAATCTAGTCTTCTTCAGAGTGGTACATCATTTTAAGGACTAAATAAGAGAAGTAACGACTATTCCTATCAGGTACAATAAACAGATGTTTTCATAAAGGTTAAGGCTGTAAAAACTGGAACCATTACCTGTTGTATGTTTACATTTATAAATCAGTTCATCTTGATGTGTCACAATCTTTACTTACCTGATTCTAACGACTGCTGAATGGGGATTTCACCTGCATAGCCTCAAAACTTCCTCCTCAGCTTTCAAACAATAAGCCTTTCAGCTTATTCACAGTCTGTTCTGATCTGCTGCTACATCTCTTGTGCACACCTGTGTGTGTTTTATTTACCTGGAAGAGGGAGTTGTGTCCCTGCAGCCGAGCAGGACTGAGGGGGCCGACGGGACTCAGGCTGCTCCAGAAGTGGATGCCTGATAATAGTGGACTGTGAGCCAGCAGCAAACCAGAGGGAGTCTGAGGGGGAAACACAGAGGACAAGAGCAAAGAGTCCACGTCAATATGAGAAGCCAACATTTTTTTAACGACAAACAAAAACTTATTGGTTGGAGAACATTTCTGTGAGGGTTTGGGTAATTCAAAACATGCTGAAATGGTAAATAGAGGTGTATTGGCGTTTGGAAAAACAAACTGACAGAGCAGGAAGGAAGTCTGTGGTTTCTCCCCCAGCATACAGGGGTGACGTGGTGAGGTGAGGAGTTGGGAGTTGTTGATTGGAGGGGGGAATGGGGAAGGGGGATCCTAAAGCACTTGGAACTCTAACTAGAGAGAAAACATATGAAATCAATTTCTCCCTCTCTCCCCTGGTTCTCTCCCCACCTCCCCGTTACTTTCCTCTGTGTCACCTCAGAGAAGTGAGCCAGTGTTGTGAAGGGACCAGCCCTGCTCCCATTATTAATGGAATTATTGCAGCATATGGCATCACTTAGGGCCTCTTCCCTACTCTTATAAGCTGAACTTGCAGATGATTTCTGTAATTTGTTTGTTTTCCTCTGATCTCACTTTAGCGCCTTCATAAGCAGACAGCATGAGTGCAGTATTAATGCCTTTCTCACTGTGTGGACAAGCCTCTGATATCGCAGAGTCATTTTTCTTTGTAACAGCTCTAATGCAAACATTATAAACTGAAATAGATTATTACATACCAGTTGATGCCTGTGGTAGAGTCTTTCAAAGACCAAAACTTTCATTTTACTTTTACTTCAAAAAGTCTAATATGAGATCGGACATGTTTCAAAAGAGCCGTTATTTGCAGCACATAAACATTCTGGCGGTTTGTTTGGCCTTGACCCCACAGGACTGTTTATTGAAAGCTTCTGAAGAGTCTTATCGCTAAACAAATACAGACAATGACTCGTTAAATTGAGATTATTTACATTTTCCTCCTGGCAACATTAAATCATACCACGCTACATTTTTCATACCTTTCCTTGTATTTCCTCAGGAAATTTTGGCTCAAGTGACTACTTAAATAAATACAGCAGTAGTGTTTCCACCAACACATGCCAGGCTGTGTCAGGTGTTAGTTGTTGCTCTTTGAGACACTGACATCATACACTGCACATACCCTGTCATCTCCACATTGCCAGTCAGGCCACTGCACACAGGGGATGGAAACAGATACTGTAGCACCACAGATTCAACTTTCTTTCTGACATTTGACTATTATTGGGCTCACTATATTTAAGCTCTGGCTGGCAGAGACACAGGATCTCTAGTTGGTTTTAAATTATAGACAGCTGAAATAAGAGAACTTGCGTAAATGTGTCATAGGGTAGTACTGGGGCGTGTAAACATGTCTTGACTAGACAGAGATGAAGCAGGTTTTAGAGCAATCTCAGGTGTGTTCAGGGCGTACCATGCCATCAGTAATAAACAGGTGTTTCCAAGACAGTTAAAGAACACCTTGGAAGGGTCACTATTCTCCAGAGCACAGCGAAAACCACAGTGTAGATTCTCTAAACCATATGACTCACATGTCTAGAAAGAAGGCAGGAAACGGCATCATACCTGCATCTGATGTGCTGCCCACATGGGATTCTAGCTGTGTATCATGCAGATAAATCATCTCACCTGTGCAGTGAAGAAGGCAGGAGTGAGGGAGCCAGACGGCAGAGCTGGACTGTTGAGGGCGATGGAGCCAATGTCACTCCCTGACAGCAGCAGGGACGAGGCAGAAATCTCCAGAGCTTTGGGCTTTTTGCTTTTTGGTGGGAGTCCATCTCCTTGGTTACTACTAGCAGAACTACCTCTGCTGCTGCTGCTCCTCTTCTCAGGAGGCTGCAGGGCTCGCTCTCTGTGCCCAGAGGAGAGGTTGAGAGGCTGAGCGCTCTGGTCAGAGTCCTCTTCCTCCTCCTCTTTTGTAGGAGGGTTCCAGCTTTGACCAGGCTGAGTGTGGGGAGAGGACGGCGCCTGGGAATGAGAAGCGAGTTTGGATGATCTTGGGGAGACATAAGACTCTGGCTTCGCACAAGGAGGGGAACTGCTCTCGTTGGTGCCGAAGCGAATGACGGAGCGCGGCTCCTCCTGGCGCTCCCGCAGGACACGGAGCAGCTCAGGCTGGTTCTGCAGGGAGCTGATGCTGAAGGAGGAGTAGAGACCAGAGCGGAGGTAGTCGTTTCGACAGTGCTGGGCCCCCAGGGCTGCCAGCGTCCTCCTCTGCGACGCCTCCTCCTCCCCTTCCTCTTCCTCCTCCTCCTCTACCTCCAGCTCAGCGGCCTCTCCTTCCTGGACTGGAAATCTACCAGAAGCCAGGCCCATTTCCACCACCTGTGGGTCCATCTTCAGGATCTCAGGGAAGGACACAAACTTATAGACAAACTTCTGGCCGATCACTTTCTTGATTATGTTCTGTAAAACAAAACCATAAGCAGTGAGGGAAGCTCTATACACAATTTACTCATACATCCAGCAAACCTATCTTAATCTAGAAAATAATAACAGAACCTATGTTTTCAGTCCAGGTAAGGCAAACTGCCACACTGACAAATGTGCGTTAAGAGAACTACAACATAGACAGAGCTTAACTGTGCATTTGGCGAGAAAGAGGAAGTGGAAGTATCTATCATGGGAGACTGGATTTAAAGAGAAGCACAACAAAGAATTTGTTGCAGTACTACACTCCTTTCACATGTCTTCGGGTTCTTCTGACTGTAAAGGCAGCTATGAAATTTTTGGTCATACTATTAATAGCCCTTGAGCGTTATTCAGTTTATTCCACCTTGTCATAGTAGTAGCGCAGGGCTCTGCTCAGCTTGTCGTAGTTCATGTTGGTCTTGTTCTTGCGTAGTCCCCACAGCTTGGCCACTTCCTCTGACTTCAAGAGCTTGAATTCACCATCTGTGGACGTCCAACATATCAGGTGCTTGTGACTCTGATCAAGCAGCAGCTGCAGCAGAAACTGCCACAGGGTGATGGCACTGTCCATACCTTCAACGAGACAGAGATGACAGATCAACTCAGATGTGGAGCAGAGGGAGCAACATCAAAAACATCAGTGATCATTTTTTTTCAAATCCAGATGTTCTGACTTGCCTTTTCCTTTAACAGGCAAACACGAAACATCACTGCTCAGAGTTGTCAGCTGACTCATAAAAGCACCAAACCTACGTAACACAATCAAACATACTAGACAGTTCCTTACTCTCACCTGTGCCCATTAATGTGCATTATATTTTATAGCTGCTTTTGTAAACAAAACTTTGAGAAGAGCTGATGTTTCATTTTTATGAAATGCCTTTGTTCCCGTTTGGCAGAGCGTTTTACTCTATACAGACAAAATTAGGTTACTGGCTGAGGAGTGAACAGCCCGTCTGAGCTGTAACATGTGGCGTAAGGAAGGACTAGACTGGTGATGAATAGAACAGTGTGTGTTAAAGAGTATAGTGTAATGTAGCAGCAGCAGCAAAGGGAAAAAAATGTAAGGAGGAACAACAGCTCCAGCCAGAAATATGCTGCGGTCCAACCTGGCCCTCACTCCACAGGAAGAATGACGGGCCCAGGGTGGGTTATTCCTTTAATAGAGGAATGTGCAGCCTCAAAGCTCCTGTCTGCCTGCTAGGAGCTCACACATTAATAGTGGGGGGACTGTTTCCATCACTCCACATAAAGGTTGTAGAAACAAGTCTATTAATTCATTAGTCAAATGGCAGGTAATAGCTTTCGGGGGGAAAGTTGTTTTGCTATCGCTCAGATCTATTTGGCATCAGAGGTGAGATTAGTGACTGATGCTCAAAACACGGCGATAAGAAATCTGCCTTTCAACCTCTACATAGTATCTGTGTCCAGGGAGGAGAGGCGGGGAGAGGACTGAACTCATTTCCGATACAAGCTTTCCCCTGAGCTTTCCATCTGCCATGTGAAACTACAAACCTGTCAAAGTCAGGACTTCCTCCTATTCTACTTCCAAGGACAAATGGCGCGGAGAGGGGATCCCACAGCAGGGGAGCGTTTCTCCAGTGCTGCCACACTTCCCACAGGAATCCCAGAGGGAGAGGGTCAAAAGATCAAATTATTCTCCCCTTTCCACAGCTCCACCCTTTAACCTCCTCTGAACCCAGACTCTGGTTTGGTTTTAAAAACACTTTCAAGCTAAAGTAAAGCTCGTCAAACTGAGCTGGGCCACTGAGCTGACAAGTCTACAATTAGGCCAGTGTGACTTATAAACATTCACCTTTGCGAGATGCTGCAAATAGCCTGAAGTGTCCAGCAGCTACTGTGGGTCAGAAAATGCGTATCAGAAAACTGTAACAGTTGTACAGTAGAGTTAAGTGACAGCAGTCTCACTACTGACACCTCCATGTCAGTGCCCTATGATGAGCTTACAGACACTTTGCGAACAGCAGACACGGTTCAACTCCTTCTAGGAATATCACAGACCTCTGTGGTGGATTTGCTCGGGGATGAGGAGCCCCTGCTGCCGATGCTCGTAGTGTCGCCGCGCACACAAAGCCATGCAGTGTGTTGGCTGAACGGAAACTCCTAATGAGATTAGATGGTGTGTGCAGACATTACTTAGCCATGACTAAATCTGCTCTTCCTGTTCGCAAACGGTGGAAAATTCAACAGGGGCCCATCGCGAATGCACCTCCAAATAGCGGCGACGGCGTGAGGCGGCTTTTGTATCGTGGCTTTTGTAGTTTGCCTCCGTCTGGAGGCTACAGTTGCGAAAGCTGCGGTCACTGCTGTGCAGAGGTCTGTTCGCTCTTCTGCCCCACTGACTCATTTTCAAGATGTGGCTCGGACCGGAAGAAGCCACAACTGTGTCCGCATCGAAACATGTACTATCACTGCTGAAAAACTAAATCATACTTTCGATGCTAAGCGTTTAACGCAATGTAAAAAAAACTTTACAAGAAGAAGACAGTCCGTGTAAAGTGTGAACACCGTCGCTAAGACAACTACTCCTGCTTCATTTCACTGTCTACAATTATTGATAGTGAAGTTGGTTTATATCTTCTTACCTGCGATCTCTGGCTCGGTCTTTTCCCTCCGCGAAACTTTACGGTGAAGCTTGTGTGATTCCTTGTTTTTCCATGCTTACTTCTGGTCTACACGGTTGTGCTGGACTGAAATAGGATCCTGGGCTTTTTCTTTTTCTGAGCAGGAAGTTGGAGCAGGCAGACACAGAGCCGGCTGACTTCCTCTCCCCTACGATTCCCCAGGCAGTTTGCCGTCTGTGTAAACACACTTTTCCTCCCCTCCTCTTCGCTTCTGCCTGCCCACTGACGGTCAGCACTGGGCCTGCTTTGTGTTGGCACACATGGTCATACAAAAGCTCCTACGGCCCGTAAACTGACAGTCAGTAGGCAAGTGTGATGATTTCAGGTACAACTCGTTACTTTAAACGCCTCCGTTCGCAGGCTCAAAGTGATGTGGTTTTAGGTCCTATTTAAATAATTTACTGTAACACGAGCTGTTGGGTGTGTTAAATATGTAATGGGTTTGTGATTGTGCAGCTTTTGATGAAGAATACATGGATAACAGTGGAGGTGTCCAAGATGACAGAATACAGGACAGAAGATCAATAAAACAAGGAATATGTGTAATTATATATATAAAATTAATCTTCGTTCTTTATTAGTTACTATCCCGAAAAATCCAACATTACTGTTCTTGTGCCCTCATTCATTGTGAAAAAATATCAAAAACTGTCAAGCTACTTTGAATATTTTGTAAATAATGTGGCTGTAGTATAATGTTCTCCTGACTGGCTGAATAATTGTTTCGTAATTAATGTTTTGCAAAAGCTTTTTGACATTTAGCCCCCGTTTTTCTGAGCTCTATTCCTCACAGTAAACTGTTTTATTGGGAAAAAAAAAGTTTATGTTATACAGAAATGGTGTTTAAACCACTTTAAATCAATATTTGAATCAGTATGAGGATTATTTAGTAAATAATTATAACCTGAATCAGGATGTTTTTTTCCCTCCATCCGACGTTTGTTAGGTTCTGTTTAGAAAAACATTGTCATGTCATCAAATGAGATTCAACTGTACCACTCCCACCTAACATTGTGCTGTGTCAACAGAGCAGCAAGTGTTCCTAGTGTTCAGTCCACCTGCTCTGACATGTACACGCACTCAAATGGTCTGACAGCAAGTGAAGGCACCACTAGAAACAAGAAAGGCCTGACCTATTTCCATTTGATCACATTTCTTACGATGAAATTTTGATAATTAAATTTACTTCCATCCCAACAATCGGATAAATAATTGATCGTGTTGCTGGTTATAAATTCAGTAAATTGGCCACAGGTCAGCAGATGTAATAGGTCAGCAGTCATGGTGTACAAACTCCACTTGTCACGTTTGAAAGCACTTTTTATTCCGCTGGAGTCCTCATGTCACGTGAACGCATTTGGATCAATACTGTCCAAACATCATCAACTTGTGTGACCGACCTGTGGAGATCAGTGGTCCCCGGAGGTGTGGCGGGGCTCTGCCGCGATGCATCTGATTGGCGGATGAACTTTCTGTGGCTGAAGGTGGAACTGTGGCGATCGGTGCGCAGCGATCACTGCAGCTGGAGTCCCGCTGAAGCGCAATGCCTCGCTTTACGGTCCATATTCGAGATGAGTGGCTGGCAGTGCCATGCCGGGACACCACCAGCACTATTGGGTGGCTCGGGCTCGAAGCTCTTAAACGTTACATCAAGAACAAACCGGACAACGGCGGCATCACTTCAGTGAGGGATACTCGCTTCGTTGTGCGCAGGTGCCAGGGTTTGGGTTTGTTGGACGCGGATGACACCATCGAGGATGTACTGGAGGATAATGACTTTGTCGAGCTTGGTAATTAACTTATGGATGAAAAAATATGAATCACATGTGAGAGACGATGGAGATTTTTCACCCCTAGCTGTGTGTACTTTGTGCGTAATTGCGCACTCATAAAATAAAACGTCATTATTTACCTGCCAGTAATAAGAAATGATTATGATGCTCTACTTTCAGCTATTGAAGGAGATACCATGTCTCCTGACTTCATCCCGTGTGAACCCGGAGTTTCCCATATGTATCCTTAAACCTGAGCTGTATGAACCATAGAGGGCACAGAATACTTTTTATTCAAACAGCTTTTCGTTCATGCCATTACATTGTTTTCAGTTAAGTTAAAACTTTAATAACACAACATGGGCTTTTATCAGTCCTGTAATAAAAAAATACAATGTAAGGAAACACTGATTTGTTGAATATTATCCTTAAACTATGTCAAATAGCACCGCAGCTTACAAAGAACCTGAAGAAGTAAGTGTTTACATATTTTCTGAAAATTTAAACACATATTATATTCACCACTTCTGTTCAGCACACATCTCCTCTTGTACAGTATATTTCTGTGGATGGCAACAGCCTGACATCAAACGATTTGGTCAACTTAGGCAGAGGTCTCTACAAGATAAAGGTATTGATCAACAAGGTGTATTTGAGTGACAAGTGATAATCTTTTACCCAGCATAATGTTTACTTTTACCAACATTTTCAGTTGACTGCAGAGGCAGAAAGAAAAGTTGTGCAATCCAGAGAGCTTCTGGACACCATTGTCAAAGAAAACAAAGGTTAAGATGAATTAAAGAATAAATGCATTAAATATCTTGACAGACATTAAATGCATTGACTTTATGTTCATCAGTTCCTGAAAGCAACATAAGTCTATGTATTCAGGTGTCTGTTTCTTTCTATATTCTTCCAGTTGTCTATGGAATCACAACAGGTTTTGGCAAATTTGCCCGAACGGTCATTCCAGTCAGCAAACTCAAGTAAAGACAAGTTTTAAAATCTTTTCTGTTAGAAAAATGAATCTTTTCCTGGGTGCCGAGTGACGGCTCTGCCTTTTTAATTCCACAGGGAGCTTCAGGAGAACTTAGTGCGGTCACACTCAGCAGGTAATAAAACTCTCAGTGAAGCCCACTTACAAGTACAGATTTCCAATATGTACACTTTCTGCATTTAAATCATCGTCAGTGTTATGTTGTGGTGTGTAGGTGTGGGAAACCCACTAAGCCCAGAGAGGACCCGCATGCTGCTTGCTCTAAGGATAAATGTTCTGGCTAAAGGCCACAGTGGAATCTCTCTGGAAACTCTTCATGCCATGATCCAGGCCTTTAATGGTGAGCCTCAGCTGTACCTGCCAGTCACACTGAACTTAAGCTATCAGCTTCAGTTAACCACGGATACCTTGCTTAAACAATAACTTTGGTCATTTAATAAATGAATCATATTTTCCACAATTCCCATACAGACACTAAAGCCAACAATTGCCTGTACTCGCACAAAATATCTTTTAGTCTGCAGCCTTTTTAGCTATTCGACTATGCCGTAGGCATAATATAATTAAATTATAAATAATTAAAAACACATCAGCCAGACACACAACTTCATGGCGACATTTTTAACATTAACAATGTCTGTGGTATATGGGGATTATTGATATTACAGTTAATTGAGAGCATGACTGAAGTTATCTTTGAAACATTCCCACTATGGAAGCTGGCTATCACGTGACTAATCACCTGTAACTCACTTTGCCCCTGCAGCTTCCTGCCTCTCCTTCGTCCCAGAGAAGGGAACAGTGGGTGCTAGTGGAGACCTGGCACCCCTCTCTCATCTGGCCCTTGGGCTGATGGGAGAGGGTAAAATGTGGTCTCCCAAGAGTGGATGGGCTGATGCCAAATATGTAAGATGGAGTTTTCAGAATAGTCATGGCAATTTCTCCATGGCTGTAAAACAATAACTCGCTTAAAGCTGCAGGAAATGTACCTTTTGCTTCTAAGAGTAAAAAGCTGCAGGGTCCAGTAGGAAAATGTTTACTTTTTGATGATGCTTGACCTTTTGTGTGTGTTTTCTCCTTTAATTTCTGGCCAGGTCCTAGAAGCCCATGGATTGAAGCCAATATCATTAAAGCCAAAAGAGGTGATGTTTACAAGCAACCATACTCTCTAATATTTGTTTTTAAAAAGTGGAAATACTAGGATGTAACAATACTCATGCATTCAAATGATTTCTTAATGTTAAGAGCAGATCTAACAGATCTTGGGGACAAATTATTTACCTAAATTATATATTTTATATAGTTATAATTATAGTGATTTAGTTATAATCATTGAATACCTTTATTATATTAAATCAAATATAGGGGAATAAAACTTCTTTTTCCTTTTAAATGTTTTATGTTTAAGATCAAAACACTATCTCAAAATGAATCTTAACTACAGTTTATGATATCTAGTAGCTTCTGAAGTTGTAAAATATATCCATCAAAAGGTCTGTCTTTTCCTCACAGGGCCTTGCTTTGATCAATGGGACTCAGATGATCACCTCTCTGGGGGCAGAGGCTGTGGAGCGAGCCCAGGCGATCGCTAGACAGGCTGACATCATTGCTGCTCTAACCTTGGAGGTGTTGAAGGGAACAACCTCTGCCTTTGACAGTGGTGAGCAGCAGCGGTATTGAGCAAAATAATGAAACCAGATTAAAATTATTTACCTCTAATTTATGATTGCTCATCTTGTCCAACTCCTCTCATTTTCTGGTCTCCTTCCTTATAGATATCCATTCGCTGCGGCCCCACCCAGGACAGATTGACGTGGCCCAACGCTTCCGCTCACTGCTGGACTCTGATCACCATCCATCCCAGATTGCAGGTCAGAGGACTAAACCATAGTCTAAAACAGACAAGTAAATAGTTAAGGCTTACTGGGCCCACAATTTGCTTGTATGTATGGCTCAAAGGCAGAGGTTGTATTTGCCATTAAGAACATAAAATATAGCATTTGATAATACTATACCTGCATTGCACTCTTTAATATGTAGTACTTATTGTATCTAATTCGGTGTTGGTGTATTTTTCCCAGAGAGTCACCGATTCTGTGACAGAGTCCAGGATGCCTACACCATGCGCTGCTGTCCTCAGGTAGCCTCAAGGAAATCAGCCAGTCAATAGCAACTTTATTGTCCCCAAGGGGCAGTTGTGTGTGTATCAAAGTTAATTCATACAGTCACAAGAAACACAAAAAGTAATGGCACTGCTTGCAACTTCCTGGTTTTCTGCATAAATTGTTTAGCCTTTAACTTTAGCAATATTTCTAAGGTGATAAAACACAAACAGTCATCTCATCTCTCATGTCTATTGGACACACCCATTAAACATACAGAGTGGTGGTGGGAAAAAGTAATGGTCAAACCACCTTTGGCAACAACAACCTTAAGAAAGCGTTTCCTGTAGCTGTGGATTAGACCTGCACAACGTCCAGGAGGAATTTTGGACCGTTCTTCCTAACAGAACTGCTTCAGCTCAGCCATGCTCTGTGTCTGGTGTGTATGGCTCTCCTGAGATCACACCACAGCTGTTAGACTCTGAGAACCTGGGCACTGCCTGGGACACTCCAGAAGGTGGACTTTGTGTCTCCAATGTCATTCTGTAGTAGATTTGCTTCTACAGAGCTCCAATTTGCAGACACCCGCCCTGGCAGTATCCTGTAGAATATCTTGACAAACTTGGGAATTCATTTTCCCCTCCATATTGGCAAGCAAGATGGCGGTTTTCAGGTGCGCTTCAATGTTTTGTTTGGAAAGCAATGGCTTCCTTTGTGTGTTGTCCTGCCATGGATACCCTGCCTGTTCAATGATTTGCATATGGTTGACTCATGAACAGAGGCGTTAACTAGCTCCAGCTCACTGAGAGTGATGTTGCATGGCCAACTACTTTTATGGAGAGTAGCCACAGTACTACATATTCTCCTTTTATAAACAGTATGTCTAACTGTGGACTGATGAATATCTAAACTTTTTCTACATTACTCTGCAACTCTTTCCAGCTACATGCAAATCAAAAACTCATGATCATAGGTCTTGAGATCTCTTTATTCCTAGGCATAGTTCACACCAGCTATTTTAATGTTTTTATAAGTCAAGGTAGCTCTAAACCACAGACATTCTGTTCAAACATCATTGATTGGACTCCAGGAATGCTAACACTTGACTCCTAGTGTTGCCATTAGTTTTTCCACCATCACTCTGTGTGTTTAATGTGTTTTCAATAAAGAAATGAAATGTTAGGACTTAGTTTCATCAGGTTAGAAATATTGTTTGTTGATATTTGTGACTTTGGTGAAGATCAGGTCAAATTTCATGACCAAGTTATGCAGAAAACCAGACAATGCAAATAGTAAACTTACTTTTTCTTCCAATGGTATATCCTCAGATCAGAAGTTTGTCTTTGGCTTTACAATGTGTACATCCTTCATTCTGCTAAAACTCTGGTGGATTCTTGTTTGTTCGATACCAAATGACTGATAGTACTAACTGAATACTGTGAGTCTGTCTTTTTTTTGTACACAGGTTCATGGAATTGCCAATGACACAATAGTATTTGTCCAGAAGATCATCAATACAGAAATTAACAGTGCCACTGACAACCCTGTATCCTTATCTGACTTAAGATAAGATTTTAAATTAATCTATATCTAACACCTTTATCTCTACACTGCAAACTGCATGCTATTTTTCTTAATGGCCACACAAGATGGTGTTTGCAGAAAGAGGTGAGACGATTTCAGGTGGGAACTTTCATGGAGAATACCCAGCTAAGGTGTGTACATCACCTTTTTCCATGTTATTCGAGCCTCATAAAACATCATTTTGGTATCGTGTTTTTTATGTTCCCGTCTCCTTGATTGTCTTATTCTCTTTAAAGGCTCTGGACTTTTTAGCCATAGCAGTTCATGAGCTGGCCTCTATCAGTGAGAGGAGGATCGAGAGACTGTGTAACCCCTCTCTGAGTGAGCTCCCTGCCTTCCTCGTCACTGAGGGAGGACTGAACTCTGGCTTTATGATTGCCCACTGTACTGCTGCTGCACTGGGTTAGTGTGAAAAAAGAAATAAAATAAAACAAAAATGTTACTAATGTATTCATGATGAATAAAATAGATTTAAACAGATAATAACATTGAAAGTGACTTACAGTTACAGCTAAAATATTTTTAACAGAAACATAGGTACGTAGGTATAAGGGGAAAGAGTATTTTATCATATTTATCTCATGCACCATTTTATAAAAGTATTTACTAAGCACTGTTTTGTATTGCGTTTAGTTTCAGAAAACAAAGTTTTGTGTCATCCTTCTTCTGTGGACTCCTTGTCCACCAGTGCAGCCACAGAGGACCATGTATCCATGGGAGGGTGGGCTGCTAGGAAGGCCCTGAGGGTCATAGAGCACGTGGAGCAAGGCAAGCGTCTTTTTTTTTTCTGCGTGCTACTACTACTAACACAGTTGTGCTTAGAGTAATTGTGTTTATTTTGAAGACCCAAACAGTACAAGTAATCAGCTACTGTACAAAATGGCTTGTGACGCAGATACTGTAAACTCAACTAATAAACAGTTGATAAATGACACAATACAAGAAACATGAATTTTAAGTGATAACTTCAAATGACCCAATTTTATTTGAGCCTTTAAAGCAACACTGTTCACAAAACTGTGCAAAGGTAACAGTGTTGGGAATCTTGTCAGTGTACACTAACCGTAGACAAAACCTCATCAGCAAACATTTCCATGGTTGGCTATCAAAGCTCACTGAATGGATATACAGTGGTTAACCATAAAACCTAAGTTTAAAAAAAAAAAAAAGCATAACTAACTATGTACGCCTGAGGCTACGTTTTGACATTGTAGGTTTTGTTGTGTTCAGTGGCTGCTCTACATGGACACATCACGTTTGCGATATTTCTTTTTTTTCCAGTAAATTGAGATTATAATTCATTTAAACATATACAAACATAATATTCCATAGAGTCCTATAGCACTGTAGCGTCAATGCCAACACAGGATTGTGTCCACAGGCATCATAATGTTACATACAATATTATCCTACAGCATATAAACATATTAGTTAGGATTTAACAATATTGTGCATTTTGCTCATCTAATTGTGTGATAAATTTGTGATTAGTTCTTGCTATTGAGCTGCTGGCAGCCTGTCAGGGTATTGAGTTCCTACGCCCACTTCGTACCACCACTCCACTGGAGAAGGTCTATGACCTCGTGCGCAGTGTGGTCAAGTAAGTCAAACAGATGTGGTCAGGGTACACAACATTCAGTTCACTGAAATTAAGTACAGAATAGTTAATATTTACCCCCTCTAACACATCTACTCTGACTTTCTACTGCTCTTCCTGTCACAGGCCGTGGATGAAAGACAGATTCATGTCTCCAGATATTGAAGCTGTTCACCGTCTCATAATTGACCAAAAGGCAAGTGAGAGTATAAATGTGTTCATAAAACATATAAGTTTCATAATTTAGAAATTGCAGTTTAACTTGGCGTGTTTATACTTTCAACTCAGGTGTGGAACGTGGCCAAGCCTTACATCGACAAGTATCAGACAGAGTACATCCCCGAGTCTCGTCCTGGTTCTCCTACCGCCTTCTCCCTGGAGTCTCCAGCTTCACCAAGGAAGCGTGTTCGCCATGAGTGAATTTATGCCTCCCCACGCACATCCTTTTTTTTTTTTTTTAAAGAAAAATATATGATTTATTGACTTCGGTGAATTTGAATGAAACCAAAATTGTGAAGACTGACGATTAAATTGTATTTTTAATCTTGTAGAATAAATTCATACTTTCATATTGGCTTTTTTAATAATTGGGGATAACTTGGTTACTTAAGAACTGGGTATACTACTGTGTAAGTACAGCCAGTGGCATATTTATTAATTACACCTGTTAAAATGCTTTGTAATCCAATTTACCTGCTTTATTTTCTTCTTTTACAAAGGATAATGTCCAGTTTTATCTTGTGTTGTCAGAGAGTTACATTGTAATTATCAAATCCGTTTATTTATATAGCCAAAGTCCTACATTTGCATCAGCGGGTGTTTAAATCTGTACAATTACATCCTACAATTTGTGTGTTACTGAAGGTGTAGTTTGTAGTAATGTGAACTGAGTTGCATCATACTGAGGTATTTCATAAATGGGAATAATATTAGAAATACATCTGAATATTATGTGTAGCCCAATACACCACCAACACCATTAACTCTGTAAACATATAGTTTTAATTAACACTTGTTATGAGGTAAAAAAAACTTGCAAATGTACATGTCTTTAGTAATTTCTCGGTGTTTATATGCTGCCCTACACTACTGTGCTGAGCTGTTTTTATCTAAACTTCTATTTGTCCCTTTGAAACGTGCCTAACACACTTTTTTTTCTTAAATGACTGTCATATACACATTTTTCCAACTTTCAACAAGAAAAGTTTTGAAAGCTGCATTCTTTAATAATTAGCATGATGATGTACTTCCTCCTCTCGGACCACTGCGTCCTGATATTGATATTTCTGCGAATAAGGAGCATGTTCATGGTTCACAGACATGAATCTACCTCATGACACACAAACTTGTTTCAGGTTTAAGTAGTAAGCAGAAATGATACTGTACAAGTATTACCAGCATTGTCATAGAAGTAGTAGTCGTAGGAGTAGTGAGTTGCAACATAGACTACACAATCTGTGGCTTCGTTGCTGTGTCATTACGATCTTAAGCAACAGTATCACAGAAAATCTGTGACATAAGCTCAAAATTCCTTGAATGACACATTATCTACCTAGAAAAGAGATTTAATTATTTGTCCATGCAGTTCCTTTATTTCAGAAAAGTGATCATAAATGTACCGAGTTAAGTAGAGCTGTAGCTAGTGATTGTTTTCATATTCAGCAAATCTGTTCTTCAGCTTATTTGTTTTTGTATACAATAAATAACAGGAAATGAACATTCAAATTTAGAAAAAAAGTGTTAAATCTTAACAAATGAGAGGCTGTGACCAACAAATTACCACTTTTACTTTGAAATTACCAGTTAAGTTATATGTTATAGTTATCGGAAAAAAGCGAGAATGATTTGCAAATTATTTACATTACATTTTACACAGCATGCTGCGAGATTTCTTTGGAAACAGGGTTTTTGTGCTGTAAATAGAAGTACGGGATACAGAGCTCGGTGGTGTCATGTTTATGGTTGCAAAACAGAAAATAAAGCAACAAAAGGCATCAGTTTAATTCTAAGCTCTGAAATGTTCTCGTTAGCAGGACAAAAACAAAAATGAGCTGACCCTGAAGGGCTGCGGTTGTGCCAAAGGTTTACAGGGAAAAAGAAAACTAAAAACAAAAACATGTCTCCTTCGAGCCGGATTCGAACCAGCGACCTAAGGATATCAGCCTTGTAGCCTCTACAGTCCTCCGCTCTACCAACTGAGCTATCGAAGGGACGTTGTAAGCACCTCACAGACTACTGTATTCAAAGCATCATAAGTAAAAAGCAGCAATTTCCTTTGATCGGTTGATGTTTAATGTTATAACTCACTTAACTAGCCAGACTACCGATGTCACACATGCTAACAGTTAACTTTAGCTAACGTACATTAACCAAATAGCAAGCTAATGCAGAGCTAACTAATGCTAACGTTACCCAACTACATTCGTTAATAAACCTTAAGAGTGGCCATAAAAGTAACGTTCAAGTTGTCGTTTGAAACTGAAAGGAGGAAAGTGATCCTGTGACGATATAGTTTAAAGCAAAACCCCTAAACTAGTTTGAATTACTTAAAACGTTTTCTGTTTCGCATAGCTACAGTAGCAACAACAGCTAAGGCTAAGCTAGCTACCTGTTTGCTAAGATACCTGTACATTAGCTAACTTAGCTCCTCCTAGCGGGGTAAAAACTGCACACAACTGCACACTTAAATGTTTGCGACCGATCCTAAAATAAAAGATCAAATCTTCACACACTAGCAGATGGTTTAACAACTTAATTTAACAACTGTCTTGGATAAATAGTAAAACTGTTGAGCCGTCTGCTAATGTGATAAATAATAATGTTATATGTAATAATGTTACTGGAGACTTTGTTTTCTCATCCCTGCACCTTGGAGAAGGTGAAGCTGTGCCAGAAATTTCTGCTTTCCTTCATCCTAAATTCAAAAAAGCAACAAATACTTTGCTTACGACGAGGAAAACTACCAAATTAGCGATATACAGCAAAACCTAACGTTACCTCATATTGAAGTTACCACAAGCACAAACAGATGATTAAAATAAAGTGGATCCATGTCAATAAATCTGTTGCACTAATTAAATTATACTGTCCCCAAGAAGCACATTACCTGTGGCAGTAATCAGCTCTTTTCATTCTTCCACTCAAATGTTTTCCTGCTTGTTTCCTTTGTTTCCTTGTTGCTTTTTTGCATGTCAGCAACTTTATGGATGCAATAGTGCAGGGCTAGCCAACCCTGGTCCTAGACAGCCACGGTCCTGTTTGTTTTCCAGCTATCCCTCCTTTTCCCACTGTTGATTACCTGGATCAGGTGTGTTCAGCCAATCAGGAGCTGTAGGTGCAGGGACAGTTGGAAAACAAGCAGGGCTGTGGCTCTCTAGGATCAGGGTTGACTACCCCTGCACTAGTGTCGTATTTGTTATAATATGAATTGTGTTTCACAGGGTATTTTCAATGAACCTGGGATATTTGCTCATGTGTCAGACAGCTAAAACAGTAAAAAACAAAGAAATACACCGTCACTCTTTTTTCAGACTTAAATTTTAACCACTAGGTGGCAACATTACCTTATTTTAAACAATAAAAAGCTGACACACTAATCCAGTGAATTTCTTGTAAAAATCTGCTGTTGGATTCACTAAAATATTATTTGTTTTTGTTGTTTTTCGTTTTTGTACAGAAGGATTTAATAACAGCAGCAAACCTCAATAAACTCCAACACCTCGATCTGGCGTTTGAATAGTGTATGATGAAGAAGTGTAAGTAGCACAGCCCTGTTACATTCACAGCCTCAATAGCCTGCAAGTAATATTATCACTGTTAGATTCATTACTATTCTCCGATTTCTTGAACCTAAAACAAACAAACGAATAAACAAGCAAACACAAAGTTGCAACTCCACACATTGTGAGGTGCAGCACCAGCACCGATGATATAATGCATAGTTATATAGTTAGTTCTGTGCAATCAAAAAAAGCTAAAGTATAATCTGAGAAGATGTGTCTAGAAACTGATCTTTTTTGCTGGAGAAATGCAAAACTGGACGGGGCTCTGGCAGACAGTAGCTATATATTTACTCATGCACTCTATTAATACAAGTGTATATGATTCTTTTTGTTTATTTAACAAAAGGATTATATTTGTTACTTTTTTACATTCCAGTAAGAATCTTTTATTTAAGATCTGTTTACAAATACAACTGACACAAACACTAATCAGAATACAAAATAACTATGATTAGTCTCATACGTTTTCAGTATGAAATTGTGTAAAATTTTGCTGTTGTTGTTGTCTTTGTTTTTTGTTTGATTTTAATATTTTATCAAAGGGTTCTGAAACATTTTGCCAAAGGCCTGCAGTTGAAAATTAGTCACCTGGCTAACACATTTAGAGAAAGGCTGATTAATGTATGTTGTATAAATGAATACATCAAATTAAATGAAAAATAAATGTGCAACATTTACTTTAACCCAGTCTTATATGTGTATTATAAGTACTTTTAGTTTTGACACTCAGTGACAGAAATCAGTGATTATGTTAAGCAGTAAATATATCAATAAATACTTTCAGTCAGCTTTATTAAAGGCTCGTAATGATAAATGTCACTTGCTGTCAGGCTGCTCTCTGTACATCTTTACTCAACTAAAATGAAGATGTCCATCTTGCCCTGACGTGTCTGACGGCAAAGCAACATGTTACATGTTAAGTAGAACAAGGTCACACCAGCGAGGCAGTAGACATTCTTCTCATAACACAGGCAGACTCCAATGCCCAGATTTTCTCCATCCTTTACCGAGATTATCATCCTGTCTGCCCCTTAACCCAGCATAGAGAAAGCTATTTAACCCTTTCTCCCCAAGCCTCTACCTCACAAGGTAAAGGTCTGAAGTTCAAGACACGTACCATCAATCAGGTGTATGTGTTTCTCAACACAAACACAACAATTACACCACCTTTCAAACAGTTTTACACGATCTTTCATTATTTAAGTGTGTTTAAACTCAAAAATACAAAAATAAATGACACAGTATAGGTGCAATTATAAATAGGAAATGTTTTAGATTATTTCAGGTGTTTTAGATTAACACCTGCCAGAAGTTTTCAAAGGTCATATCTGTCACATCCTTCAGTCCATCACATGTGGCTATGACACAACCTCAGTGTTTTCCTGTTATATTATTTGCTGTTTATTGCCCAACCCCACAATTTCACTTTTAAAATTCTAACCATGCTTGAAGATTAAGAGAAGGGAAACATTTAGTTATTTAGTAATTTTTCAGTGTTATAGTATCAGAAACTTTAA
>OMLM01014049.1:95962-119257 GCA_900302695.1 Helostoma temminkii | reverse complement strand
GAAATGTTCACAGTTAGTATATAAGATGTCTCGAGGATACTCTCCCTGATCCATGTTATGTTTCTTCCTCTTAACATCTTGTTGTGTTACATTAATAATTTTGCCCTGTTTGGCTGCTGTTTTACTTTTTCAGCTATCAGTTATTAGATACACAAAAGAAGATAGATGTGGTTTATAGATTATTGAGTGTCTCTTTCTCCTTTCCCAGTGTTAATGATACTGTATCTTTTTTCTGCTTGTGTTTATACCATGTTACAGATGAGATGACACAGGTACACTTAAACCCTCCGTGAGAGCCTTCTCAGAACACTAAAACAGAAAATGGGGCGTTCTGACTTTTAGGAAAGTGAAAATCTCACAGTTCCCCTGTTGCTGTGTCCACAGTTGCTGTTAATTCAGGCTTGTGCTCAGTC
Source organism: Helostoma temminkii (assembly GCA_900302695.1). Taxonomy (NCBI): domain Eukaryota; kingdom Metazoa; phylum Chordata; class Actinopteri; order Anabantiformes; family Helostomatidae; genus Helostoma; species Helostoma temminkii. The sequence continues at coordinate 118,844 of OMLM01014049.1, read as the reverse complement.
ATCTGTTGAGTCCTTCCTGTGCAATAAGAGACTGTGTCAAAAGGTGATGTGAAATATTGTATAAACATCCAGAAATCTCTGGATGGAAGAGCTGCTGAGGGCATTGTGTGTGTGGAGTTTTATGGAAAGAATTCCCTCAACATCAACAATCTTTTTGTAGCTATGATGTGAATATCTAGTAGCATCAAATGAGTTACATCATAGAAAAAGTTGTAATTTGGGACAAATGTTTACATGATGCAGGCCCCTGTTTCTTTTCCTTTTTTTTTTTTGTTATGGCTACGAACAACCAGACAGAAGTGATAAACAAAAATAAAGGAAAAAGGTCCAAAGAAACAAGACTGGTGCCTTCTGTTTAATGCCTTGCCTGTGGGCAATGTACCTGGCCTCCTAGCCTAAAGCATGTCTGGCTTTTTGTCTAGCTTTCACAGAAGAGTAGACAGATTACTTGCAAGGGTTGAGACGGTCCAGCGAGCTGAAGGTACTAGGTGTCATAGTAGCACGGAGAGGTGGGGGTGAGGGGGGACCATATCCTTTTACAGTCTGGAAATAAAGCAGGCCAGCAAAGGTGGAACGGCCCCACGTCTGTCGTCTTATTGGGCCATTAGATGATGAGACCACCACAGCACTACTGGCTGAAGAGGTCCAGCACCAGATTGCAGGGTGGTAATTTAACTCAAGGAGTATCTCGTCCGACTGTACTGTAATACCTGACCTTTAATTCATATATTTATTTATCTGTACTGTTCCTTTGTATGATCTAATTCTCCACAAAAAAGAAAGAATTATCCAAATATTACAATATTTTTTGACTGATATGACTAACTGAAGTTGTAAAAAAGAAAACCAACAAACTGCTGGAATTAAAGCGAGGCAAGGAATGTGTTTTTGATGTGTGTTGCTATTCATCCTGCCACGGGAATACACCACAGACTGGCCAGGATTAGACATCCTTCCTGCACCATTTTTCATGGTGACTCCTGGGATTTGAGGATTAAAAAACAAGCAAGTGTACTAAGAGAACAGCTCAAAGTACACCAGCTCTTGCCCTGGCACATCATCTGGAGACAACTCAGATATCCCATACAAATCTGACAACATGTTCCCTTTAATGAGAAGAGGCTGTCACTGCGATGAGAGTCACAGTATTTCAGGAATGTCCTGATCAGTCAAGGCCAGGATGCCTTGGGGAAGAGGCTGAGAATGCTCATGACCCTCCGTCTCTTTCTTTAACATACACACACATGTGAAAGGATGATTCATATGACAGGCTACATTCACAGTGAGAACATATTATCCTGACCTCATGTATTCGCAGGTTTGATGTCTACACTAAATAACATTGTTCCCTTTCATCTTCACTCAAGAGCTGCTCCTGTCTTTCACTATCTGCTTCATGTTTTGCCTGGACTGCCCACGTTTTAATGACTTTACATGTCATCGCATAACAATGATAACTAGCATTAACAATTGGCAAAGCCACCTTTAGTATCGTGATTTCTCTTGAATTATCCCTGCTGACTTGACGAGGTGATGTCAAGGTAAAATGGCGTGCAACTCGATCATTATTGGGGTCAAGGGTTGTGTGACCCCTCAGGTCCAGGACTGTTGTCTGTCTGATGAGCCAGGCAAAGTGTGGTTAATGAGGGGCAGTTAGAAATAAGTGGTCCTATGTGGCAGGAATGCAACACAATGACACTCCTGTCTGTCAGTGCTCGGGTGCAGGAGTGGTTTGTGGAGGCAATCTAAATGTCTCAGTTATCGTTTTTACCAGTGCTTGTGTACTTTACATCTGATGGCAACTAACTTCTTATTAAGGGATGTGAAAAGTGTTAATGCTAATTTAAAATAAAAGTCTTGTTTCAGGCTAGTTACATTCCCATGTATGAGATGATGATGACGATGATTAGTTATTATATCATTGTTTTCCAGTGTATTTTTTTAGAGACATCCAAATTCAGTATTGACCAAAAAGTCTGCCAAAAATGGTTTGCTTTATAATTTTGAAATGAGCCTGATTTTAGGAATCTGAGTGGGAGGGGTCTGGGAACGGACCAGGAGAAGGAGAGGGCGGTGCTAACCTCTTCATATTCCCAACTGTCAATGAACTCTCCGCAGCAAAGCTGAGCTCACATGTGCTAAGGATGGAATAATTGAAGCATAATAACTGCAGAGCTCTCACATACAAGTTCAGTTTAGTAGGACATTTATAAACCATGGCAGACAAAAAAGCTTAAATTTCAGCTTTATTCTGTGCGTCGTAAAATCAGTTTATTTGTAGTAGTTTAGTTCATATAAGAGAATAGAAATTTCCTTGAATCGGCCTGTGGAAGAGTTTTTCCGAATATCTGACAGGTGGCTTTATGTAGAGGTACAACTTCAGGATGAGACTCTGGACTTTATTTGTCATTATCCCCGTGTGCGCATCCTCTCCTCTTTTAGCCGGTGAGTTTGAACTTGTGTGATTCATTTTTTTACGCACGCAATTATGAAGATGTGAGTGAACAGACTATAACAACCACTATGGAAAACTCCTATGCGCATTTCACATAATCTTAAGTGCACTCCAGAATAAATCTGGAGAAGCGAGAACCGACTTAAGTTGCCCGTTGTTGTTCACCTTGACTCGGTTTGTGTTAAAACCTAACGCACATTTTCTTACCAGAAACGTCTAAGAGCAAAGGTCCAGCTGTGGAAAGCCGCTGTCTTGGCCGTGCCTGCAACCCCCACATGGGTAACTTGGCCCAGGGCAGAGTAATAAGCACCCACTCGGTCTGCGGCTTCAACTCCTCGGAGCCCTACTGCTTCTACAGACAGACGGCCGTACCCCGCCGTAGGGAATCGTGCTCAGCAGCACAATGCAGCGAGTGCAACTCTGCCATCCCCAGTGAGGCGCACCCTCCCTCTGCTATGAGCGACTCCTCTTTCCGCTACCCTGACACATGGTGGCAGTCTGCGGAAGGGATGAAGGAGGAGACGCTCCAGCTGAACCTGGAGACTGAGTTCCTCTTTACCCATCTCATCCTGGTGTTCCGCTCCCCCCGCCCCGCTGCCATGGTGCTGGAGCGCTCCCAGGATCACGGGCACTCATGGAAGACTCTCAGATATTTTGCAACGGACTGTGAGAAGGCGTTTGGCCTGACAGAGGCGTCATCTGTCGGGGAGGATGGGGCAACTTGTACCTCCAAGTATTCAGGAGCTTTTCCTTGTACCAGAGGAGAGGTGAGTACACTGGCAGGTCTAGAAAATTGTAAATGTGGGGGCAGGTGGTTTTGACAGTGTGGCAGTCATAAGAGGGGCATTTATTAAATGTCTCCTAAATAAATGGCCCTGAAGTCACATCTGCAGGTGCACAAGCACAGAAAATAACTCAAAACTAAAAGTATGTTAGGCAAAACCTTTACGAAAACTTTACAGGCCATGAAGTGGCCATCGTTATCCATCCATTATCTTAACCACATACTTGTTAAGGGTTCATGACGTGTTGAAGCCAATCTCAGCTGTCAGTGGATGAGAGGCAGGACACTGCACAGGTTGACAGGCCATCTCAGGGCTAATATATGGAGACAAAGAGAGCCAGATAACCATTCACACTCACATCATCAGATGAATGTAGAACTTTTATTATTAATAATTATTAATATAGCCACAGAGTAAAATGGTCACCTTAGGTTCAGGGAAAATAACCAGTAATATCAGAGGAGAAAGAAAGATGCTGTTTTCAGCTTCTGACATCTGCTCATAGCCACATCACAACAAGCAGCTACACATCCCTCAGCACTCATAGCTAACACTCACCATCTGCTCTGCTCTTGTTGTTCATTTATTGGCAACAATGAGTGCACTATAAGCTGATATCACACAAACCACTGAACAAACAGTTGACCAAGCTTTGTAAATTGATCCCCTCCGATGTGCCACAGGAGACCTTTTTTTGTTAGGCCATCCTCCTAAGCTACAAACTGCTTTGACATGCATGCTTGTATAGAATATCAATGTTCACTTTTACCTCTGATGTTCTGTCAAAGCATTTTTTCAGACCTGCTGCATCATCACAAGACAGTCTGAGCCAGATTTATGGTAATGGTTAATTCATGAGCTGATTATTCAATAGCACAAATGGTAGAAGATACAAGACTCTCACTGGCCAGAGATTTGTTTTGCTCCAAAGTGCCTCAGACGACACTGGGGGGTTTTGACTGATCTCATAATTGCAGTGTATTTCCTACAAGTATGTGTCTCGCTCCAGTATGACAGCTCTATTGTGTAAGCCCCTCACCCATTATAATTAGTGTCTCTGTTGTGCAACACTTAGAATGTCTCTAAAATGTTAATGTGAAAATGAAAAGGCTTATACTGGTGTACATTTTCATAGACAGGCATAGAGGATGTATCTGAAAGGTCAACAGTCAGTGGTTTGTCCATGCTTATAATGGAGCCATTCTGACTTCTCTGGAGGAGAAGCAAACCAGATTGGTGCATACTTTTCAATTTGCAGGCCAAAAAAAAAAAGAAAGAAAGAAAGAAAGAAAAAGAAAAAGAAAAAGAAAAAGAAAAAGTGAAAGAAAGAGACATAATTTATGTTTTTGTCATGGTCTGTCAGTGTCTCCAAATATGTTTTTCACCTGTTAGAGAGGCTTTCACAAGTGGATTAACATTATGCTCATTACTAAGACCATCTCTCTTCTACTTTCTAGGTGATCTACCGAGCCTTGTCTCCCTGGCTCTCAGTGGATCCCTATGGACAAGCTGCTCAGAACCAGCTAATGATCACCAACCTGAGAGTCCGCCTACTTCAGCACCAGCGTTGTCCCTGCCAGGCTAAACATCCTGGTGCTGCTGTACTCCCAACAGACCATTACGCCATATATGATTTTATTGTCAAAGGCAGTTGCCTTTGCAATGGGCATGCTGACCACTGTGTTCCAGCTTTGGGCTACCAACCCAGCCAACATAGGACCAACAACATGGTGAGTGAGCTGGACTTTGTGAACATTGAGAAACATAGCAGGTGCATAGTACCCTGCTAAAAAATGATCTTGTATAGATTTTTCTGCTGTGACATTTGCTCACATGTGTGTTGCTGAATACTGCTGATGGTTGCTGTTTCTGTCTCCATTTTTGTTGATGTGGTGAGATTAGGAGTGGATGGTTGTGGATTTATTTTTCCACCACTCCCTTGTTACTCAGCTGTACAGTAGTATGTGCTGCTGAAGCTGAAGGCTGCAGTGAAGACTGGATATTAGGCCACAACTTTACCTACCATTACAGGGATTTAAGTATGTGGAAACCTTAATTATGGCATTTGGTCTAATACTTTAACAATCCATAGTCTCTGTCAGGTTATTACCTTTACTGTAAATGGAAAACAGAAGTAGTAGTTTAATTCCAGTGCAGCCTAAAGGAATGATAACAGACAACAATAAGCTGCATAGCATGTAAAGACTGGGATTATGCATATAGATTTTTGGTATGTTGGAATACTTAGAAATAAGTATTGTTATACACACATCGCGTGCATTTGGGTGCAACTCAATTTGAAATGAGCACTTATGAAACCATACACCTACATATTGACTATAAAGCCTACATTTTTTTAAAGGAATAACGTTTTCCATGTAGATGTTTGTCAAAGCAAAATATTGACAAAAATAACACAAAAGTGGTCACCACACATACATATAGACTATGTCCCAGTAAGTGGCTATGAAGCAAAAGATTATTAATTTGTGTCTGTTGTGTTTTCCTGGCAGATCCATGGCAAGTGTGTTTGCAGACACAATACAGTTGGTGACCACTGTGAACGTTGTGCACCTCTCTACAATGACCAACCCTGGCAGCCTGCCAACGGCATCTTAGGGACACCACATGAGTGTCAGAGTGAGTCATGTGGCAAGAGAGTAGGACACACAGCATGTAGGCTTATCCTGAAAATGTGTTATAAGTCATGTGAAACTTTCTAGAGGCTGATAAATAATAAATATCCGAGTAATCCCTCATATATGTTAGCTACTGTATGTGTTGCCATTGCTAATGCATCACTAGGCTTTGAGAAAACATATTAAAACATATATACTTGGTCGTATGTGTTCATCTAAATTCAGAGTGCAAGTGTAACAATCATGCCAAGAGTTGTCACTTCAGTCGTGGATTATGGCTAGCAACAGGACGGCGAAGTGGTGGTGTGTGTGACGACTGTCGCCACAACACAGAAGGGCATCACTGTCAGACCTGTAAGAAGGGCTTCTTCAGGGACCCCAGGCGTCCGAAAACTGCACCAGACTCCTGCAAACGTGAGGCCCTTTATTTGCTTTTCCCTTACAGTGTTGCTTTATTTTTCCTTAGACCATAACTGGATGAATGCCAGTTGAGAAATCTATTTAAGAGAAGCAACCTTTGATAATTGAGATTAGATTATTCTTTTGGCCCTCCAGATTAAAGCAGATTGATCTCTTTGATAGGCTACAGTATGTTCAGTTAGCATTTTTAAAAGGTACTGCCTTGCCAGTGATAAGACAGAAGATGACTTCAGACCACTGGAGCGGCAGGAATGACAGAGACAGGGACTGGATTGGACTGTGAATGTAATTGCAAACAATGGAGAAATTTCCCATGGTTCATGTAAGCACATTACTCCCATTCTTGCCCTTTCCTCCCACGAGGCACGCTGTAGCATTTTTAGGAACAAACATGCCCTTTTTGGAAATGGATGAAGCAAGTCTGTGACAAAACTCATTCTGTCATCACAAGGGACCATCAGGCAGTGAACGTGACTATGTAGAGGGGGAGCACTTAACTGTTTGCTTTAACTGCAGCTGGTTAAACCATGTTGAGTACATACTCCCAGCTTGGCTTTTGTTACAAGAGGATGATAAAATGCATTTATTTTTTTATTGTCATGGGGAGCCTGCTGCTAAGAAGAAAGCTAAATGTGTTTGTTTTTGCTTCTACAAGTGTGTTTGTATTCTCCATATGTACAAGCATAATATATACTAAATGCTTCTGCGTTCCTCTTTCATCTGCAGCGTGTTCCTGCCACACTGTGGGCTCTGTCCTCTCAGGTGGTAGCACTGTCTGTAATCCTGACAGTGGGGAGTGCACCTGTAAGCCTGGTGTCGGAGGCCCCCGTTGTGACCGCTGCATGATGGGATACTGGGGGCTTCATGAATATGGCTGCCATCCTTGTGAATGTACAGGGGACTGTGACCCTTATACTGGTGACTGCATTTCTGGGTGAGAGCTAAGACTTGGCAATAAGTAATACTGCATTCATAACTGAATAAATGATTACAGAGGTAGAGTGTATTCTGTGTTAGTAACACTGAGTGGAGCCCCGTCTCTGACTGGTTTTACCTCTGCGGCACAGCTCAGATGTGGAGGTCTTCTATACAACCACTGGCCACATGGGACACAGCAGCAATAATAGTGAGATGGCACTCTTTAGGGTAGAGGAGCTTTTCTCTGCACTGCACCACTCTGGTAAGTCACAGGTCATATATTTAATACACTGCATGCTCATCAATACCACATAGAATCTAACTGATTATGTTAAATCTTTCCAGAGAAATGTGATTGTGTAGAAGTAACCCTGGGCAGCTCTAAACTCTTCTGTGCTGCGCAGTATGACTATGGTAAGTGGTATTTAACAAGGAAGTACATTCACTGCTGTGTTAGCCATAAATAAAAAACCATGACAGTCATAAGGATGAGGATGTTTAAAAAACGAATCTGTGGCAGCTTTAAACCCACCATATTAATTTATAATAAAATTATAAATGTTGAAAAATGCCCCTAGTTGTTTCACGTGATATTTTGTGTGACATACAAAATGTTAGATTATACTGTTTACACAAATTTATGGTTTTAGGTCCACAGTATATAAATAAATTTGATTTGATGAAATGTGTAAGTTTGTGTAAGTTGCTGTTCCCATTTAACCTTAAGGACATTTTTTTTTGTGTGTGAATATAATAAGTGATACATCATCACAGTTGTTATAGTGCTTATGATGTTAGGCTGTTTTTACAGAGAGCTAATGTTTTGAATGTGTTGGCTGTGCAGTACTGGTGGTGAAGGTGATGTCAGCTCATGATAAAGGCTCCCATGCAGAAGTGGAGGTCAAGGTCAAGAAAGTCTTGTACCAGAACTCTGTAATGAAGGTCCAGAGAGAGAGCATCACCCTCTACCCAGAGTCCTGGACCAACCAAGGCTGTACCTGTCCCATCCTAAACCCAGGTCAGCTGCAGCATGTCCCAGTGATAAACTATATTGCTTATGATGAAGAAACCTATAATTAATCTACTCTTGAATCTGACAGTTGCTCTGAAGAGAATAAGCTTTGTTGCTGCACACTGAAGCTCTGAGTGGGTGCCAACTTCCTTATTTTGACTGGACAGCTTCATAATTACAGCCACCTACGTTTTATTAGTGACTGACTGTGGTAGACTGTTTCACATTTAGCACTTAAAAATAATCATTTATAGTAACCAAAAGCCAGCCAGTACAGCGCAGTCTTTAAGCGATTGATAATATTGATTATATAGCATTGGTTCACCTTTTACATAAGGCTGTTTCCACAGTCATTTTTCTCCTGTTGTGTGTATTTTGGTGATATTTCCAGGCTTGGAATTTACTGATGCTCTGCTCTGCCTCCTCTCCAGGATCTGAGTATGTCGTTGCCGGTCATGAAGACTCAAAGACCGGCCGATTAATGGTCAACACCAAGAGCCTTGTTAAACCATGGAAGTCAAATCTTGGACGCAAACTCCTCCACATCCTCAGAAAAGACTGTGGCCCCTGGTAGTTCATCGTCAAGACCTGCTATGAACAGACTGATGGAGGATCAAAAGTGATATATGCGGATAATGTGTTAATTAATCGATAATAACGGACAGGATGGACATAAAAACTGTTTGAAGTAGGCATTGCTTGGACACTAAAGTGAAAGCAGAAACAACGCTCACTACAGGGATTTGTTTTTGAAAGTGCAATGCTCTGCCCCCTCCTCTGTCTCAAACTGGGATAGAAATAAGCACACACTACGAGCAGATACCTCGTCAGACTACAGTCACTTAAGGATCAAAGAGAAATGCAAGGCATAAAGACTCGCATCAGACAAATCTGATTTTGGACTTTCATCCTTGTGTTATGGTTTGCCTCAGGTCACACTTCTCTCATATTAAGATTACTGTAGAGCAACTATGAGTGCATGTTAAATATTCCATTAAACTTTATTTCCTGGCCAAAGTTGCTGTCGGAGTTGACGAGCCAAAGAGAGGTCTGTATTCCACTGTATCTTTTTCGATGAGAGCTGTTTACTTTAAAATCTTTCGTTTACACTGAATTATCCTTGATGTCTCATGGATATTGGTGATAAATCACGAATGAGTCCACATCAGAGCGTGTGTGAGCTTGGATGCGTGCATATGCTTGATGTCCTTGGCAGGGAGTCTGGGACTGTGCAGGTCAGAACAAGCAACTCCCGGATGAAAACAGAGGATGAAAAACACTTTAAAGGAATCAGGCACAGTTTAATCTGAACAGCTCTGCCTTGCTCCAGCACACTCGCCCACCTGCTGTCTGACAAGCACAAAACAAACTCCACTCCAGTTTCTCTAGACTAGTGCATACAACCGGCTAAAACACTCAGGATTTAGTTTACTCTTACAGCTGGATCAATTGCGAGAGTAGATCATTATCAAATTGATTAGGTCACACTCAGTTCTGTGAGGATTTTTTTTCTGTCCTCGTAAGACTTTCCATCCGAACAGGATCCACTTGCCTCTCTGAACCAGAGCCTGTGAGAGTCAGTGTGTGAGAAAGAGATCACACACACACACTGTTAACATATGTTTCTCCTTTTGGCCTGTGACTCCCGCTGCCCCGAAATAAATATGTATTAAAAGAATGAGCACTCATTGACATCACAGAATCCACAGGCAATTTTTGAGCCAGGTCCAGTTAAGAATAGATCGGGTCTGCTTTCTCTAAGGAGAAGGACAAACTATGTGAGGAGACATGATGCATTCTTCAGCCATGACATCACTGCCCACGTCCTTGTTGCAAAGATTTTACTAAAATAAGGGAAAATGGGCTGGACATTTCCTGTAAAGGACAAAGTGGTGATGTAGGTGCACAAATGTATTCTAACATCATTGTTCAAATGCTATTTTTGAGTGTCTTGTGTGATCTTTGTTTCATCCAATCTGGATAAACTACTCATTACAAGTGTGCTCATTTTAAATGCTTCTAGGAAAATTCAATAGCTATACCGTCCCATTGTCTGGTTCTGCTAAAGCATAAAGCTATCAATAGCCTGATGTGCTATACTGTAGCATGTTCACATGGAGAGGTGGCTGACTGATGTTTAACCCATATTCGAATACTGCCCTCCTTTGGTTAAGAGAAAAAAATACACTTTTGCATCATATATACAGAACATACAGAAATTGGGGATGCAGAACTCTTAGGCCTTTTTAAATATGTACACAAAACTCAATGCAAGATTTATAACAATTTATTTCTTAGAAAACTGCTCCAAATTAAAAGCAAATAAATTTAGAAATATATATATTTCGTTGCATTATTATTTTTTCGCCTTAAGGTTTTCACAAGGCGATGAAGCATTGCATTTTATGGGCAAGTTGATTGCCTGAAACTTTTTTGCATGATTTTCTTGCATATATTTCCTTTGCTTTTTCTAAAAGCAGCACATTACCATGTAACTAAGTGACAACACTACATTTCATAAGGATATGCCCTTTGTCTATCGATTTAATCCTTTGGAATACAAATATTAGTAAGCTATTGCCATGACATAAGTCTTTTACTCTTGCTAAAATAATTACCTAATGGTCCTCAAGCATTTCAGAGAAATATTGCATATTTGCTATCAGTCATTGAAGAAGTTTGTGGTCTCTGAGCCGTCATGCTCCTCTTGGTTTGCCTTGAGTTTTGACGCATGCTTAGTAGTCGTCTCCCCGGCTCACTACCTCCTTGCAGGTGGGCCTGAGTAGGATGGTGTGCTCGTACTGGGCGGTGTAGCTGCCCTTGATGTCACAAAGAGGTGGGTAAGGGTCTATGATGCCAAGGTCACAGAGATTCTTCAGTGCCATCAGGTACTTGCTCTCGCCCAGGCGGTCCAGCCAGCGGCGGCAGAATGCCAATGTGCCAAAGTTCTCATTGATCACATTCAGCAAATGTTTAGCCCTTGGAAGTCTGCAGCATAGTAGCAAGACAGAGTCAGAAGTGAGACAAACATGACAAGCTGGAGGTTGAATCTAAAGAAGTAAATAACATGTGGGCATGATACTCTATTTGCAGTGTCTTTATGGCTTGGAAAGCAGAATATGAGTAGCAGATCAATCTAAAAATAATTTTCAGAATCAATATTTTAAACATTCGATAAAAACAACCTTATTGGCACATGTCCAACAGTGAAGTTTTTCATGTAATGCGAGCACTCCATGTCATCGTGGACTGCACCTCTTCCTGTGCTGCCAAATGTCTCAATGGCGTAAGTTTCACCTTCCTGAGAGACAACAGAAAAGACATGCAACATGCCACTTTATTTGCTGAAATCAAATGAAGAATTGCTATAAAAATCTTATGTAGTTTATAAAAAGCCAGCTTTCTAGCTGCATGTACAGCATATACATCTTTATGAAATAGTGTGTGGGTATGATGATGAAAAGGATACTTGAGGGGGGCAGAGAGTAAATTAAACAAAAATCGCAAGTTGTCAGAAGCTGACAAATTCATGTGTAGTTTATTAAAGGCGACAGCGTCCTTTGAGGAGCAGTGCCTCCTGCGAGCTGATTGGATGGGTTTCATTGACATTTTGTGTTTCTATCAGTGTGTGGCTGTTGTCAGAGTCCCTTTGGTATTAGGTGATAACGCTGCGACACCCTCTCTCACTGCACTGATAATCATTCAAATTGCGAGCAGCCCTTGTTCACACCCAGCTATCACTCCAGGCGTGGACTCTATGATCACAAAGAGGCTAATAGCTCTGTTACACCAACACATTTCCCTATAAAAATACAACACACAAAGCTGCCACATCAGCAGCACCCCCTGCTCACTCTGCTGGAACCATCAGGTAAAATGTCTGATGCAGCAACTTGCCAATTAAAATACTTCTGTTCAATCTACTGCAGCTTTGCAGGCGTGGATCTCAGTATGTAATGTAGTGCAAAACCATGTTTCTTTTTGGTAAAGCACAGGCCTGTTAATGAACTCTGGTGCTCTGGTCCTTGCTGAGGGGTTGGAGTTTTAACACATGGTCCTACACCATTCAGAGGGTAATTCCATTAAAGGTGTAATTAAAGTGCTGATGAGGGTGACTAAGAAGCTATTAGAGCAGTGAATTGAAACACTTTTCCTAATCGCGACGTAACCCTAACCAGCCACGTTCTTCCAATTACAATAAAGAATTAAAAAGGGTTACTTTACATGCAAGGCCAAGCAGGAGAAAGGTTTAATTTCGGAAACATCAGTAAAAAAACAGGCTGCAGTCCTGTTTGATGAATACGCTGCGTTTTCATCCAAGTATGTCTTGGTGGAAAAAATATTTTACTTTTAACAGTGCTAGATTTGAACACTGGTGTACAAACCTCCATCCGTGTGGCCTCTCCACCTTTCACAATAGGGACTGTCTTCCCTGAGTGAATTCTGTACTGTCCAATCGAGTGGCCATTGAGATTCCTGATTGGCTTCACTGTACAGAGAGCAACACACAAAGGTTTAATGAATATGAAGCCACAATGAAACTGTGCATGAAGAATAGGCAGCAGTATCACCTCATATTACCTTGGTATGTTTTCCCATCTATCTCCACTTCATAAGACTCCATGACCTCCTGAATGGTCTCACCAACATCACACAGGCGCACATCAATTCCTGCAACCTGGGATGCAGAGGCGGTTACACTCGCATCAGTTAATAACGTTATCATAAATAGACAAACTGAATAATAAGAAACATGTTTTGTGTTAATTTATAAGCAGTGCTTAAACACTTCATAGTAACGTACAAAAATACCTGAGAAGGTACAAACAAATATATCGGGACCTAACTAATCATCAATTCATCAATGGATGAAGCTGCACCATCCATGGGAGCAAAATCTGTGTTACCCTGATGCCGGTGTTTGTCGCATCTCTCACAGCTTCCAGCAGCCTGTCATACTTTGGATTGAAAGTGACGGTGAAGGCACAGTCGATTATACGACCTGAAAGACCAAACCAATCTTGGTTATTCCTGTTAACTGCAATGAAGTTACCAATTTACAGAAATATTCAGCATTTATTAATCTAGAAGTGGAAGTGGACACTGGAAGTTAATTACCCTATTCCAACAGTTTAGATGAGGGACTAAAATATATAATTATAATTTTACCATGTCATAATAAGTCCTGAGCGTGGAACTCCAAAACCAATTAAAAATTAGTAAGCTCTCACCATTGATGTGCGTTCCAAAGTCAACTTTGCAGACATCATCATAGCGCAGCACGGTGGGGTCTCCTGCGTTTGGGGTGTAGTGGGCAGCACAGTGGTTGATGGAGCAGCCAGTGGGGAAGGCCAGACCTGCCTTTAGCCCATTTTCTTTGATGAGGCTCCTGGAGCAGTCCTCTAGCTTTTCACTGCCAGAGACAGAAAGCAGTGCAAAATACAATTGATGATGGAAAGAATGAGCCTGCTGCCAAGACAGGTAACACATCCACAGGAGACTGACACCACAGGTTTCTTGTAGGAGACGGCAAAGAGTGAGACCATGTCAAAATAAGTCCAGAGTCAGAGTAAAGTCCCTATAAGGGGCTCATGGTTAATATTTCAGTGTATTTCTCACCAGATGTCAATCATGGTCATTCCTGGTTTGATCCAACTCCTGACATAAGAGCGGACCTGTCGGTGTGCCTCGGCCGCCTGCCTGAAGTCATTCCACATCTCCTCATTGGCTCTGTCCAGCGCCCGCTTCTCCTCACTGGTGGTCCGCCACGCTGCGCTGCGCCTGGCGGGAGGCAGATAGGCACACCGCAGAGAGGAGGCACTTATTATTTCTCGTTATACAAATATTTATATTGAGTATGTGACGCACACTTGTAGAAATTGTACACAGGTGCAAGTGGTGTTGATGCTTTATATCTGAGGATAAATATGACAAAATTAATTTACACCTGAACAGGAAACACAGGAAACATTGCATATGATTTTACCCTTCACTGTAAATACTGTATAACTGTGCAAATCAAAGAGACCTAAATAAAAACTAGGTATGTTACACAGTGGAAGACCAACGCTGAGTGTGAGGGACGATGTGGAGGTCACATACCCGTCTTTTGATGGGGGATATTCACACTCCTCTCCTTTTGGAAAGTCTCCGTTGGGATACAGCTCACAAATAGGGACTGTGGGAGGGTCAGTTTGTCCCTTTGCTGTGGCCCAGATAGAAAGAAGGAGAATCAGAGAAACACATGAGGCGAAAGAAAAGAAAACACAAGTTACCCTCGCTGTGCTCATGACATTTTAATAACTAAATAATAACCTGTACAGTTTATGACTTACAGATCTAATTAAGTGAGCCACCCTAGAGTAAAAGGAACACAATGTACCGCTAGAAATGTCTGTTGCAACATAAAATAACTTGTATTGTAATGCAGTGGATTATAATGATATAAATGTAGAACATTTCTTCTGATCAGTTGCTTTCAGTTCGCCCGCTCCATTCTGTAACACCGGCATAGCTCAGTTTTCACTGCATTTGTGTGCGAACGTTGAATGTGCTGTCATTAATTTTGTCCTATCTGCCTGACATGTAAGGTCCTGTCGCATTTTGTCCTACACCTCCTGTGTCAGTCCTGCACTGTGTAACTCTCATGACACTATTTAACCGAGTTAAACTGCTTTTGTACACTCGTAATATTTGCCAAATGATTTAAAGTAATTCGGATGCAACTCAGGATGTTGCTGTAGGATTCTTATAAAGAGCCAGTCTATAAAGTCCAAAGTGTTTCAACAGTATATCTATAACATTAATATTCTGTGACTGTGATAGTATTTCCGTTTAACTTCTGATTGAGTAAATTTAGTTGAAACACGCACAGAGTAATATGTTGTGGGCTGTAGAGAAGCGTCTTTCAGCATTAAGAATAAACTGCTTACATCCTTTCTTCTTTTTCTTCTTCTTCTTCTTTTTTCCAGCTGAGTTCTCTCCCTCATCACCATCTGTTGAAAGCATCATTAGTTTCAATACAGTGAGAAATATTGACAGGGGCTTGGGCGTAATTCCCGGTGAGGTGCTGAAAATCAGATATCACATTGCAGACAAGCTGAATTTCACTGTGCACTTTCAGGGACTTAAAGTTCAGCACAATCACCACTGCAGATGTGTGTGATGATGGTAAGGAGTTACCTTCTTCTCCATCCTCCTCCCTCTCTTTGTCATCCAGTGTTTGCAGCTCCAACTGTTTTGTAACATCACCAACACCTCCGGCGTCTCCATCCCCCTCAGCCTCGTTTGTCCCTGCTGCAAAGTCACACACCCTCGTGCATGCATGTGCAGGTGAACACACAAGTACACAAGTGGCATGCGTACGCAGGGACATGCACAGGCACACGTATACACACATGCAGACACACACACACACACACACACACACACAGAGTAGGTAAATTAGTGATTTCAACAAAGTGCATCCACTATGATCCAAACTTGGCAGGGTTTGTGCATAATTTCTTTCTATACCTTAGGAGTCAATATCCTCAAGGGCATATGTACTTTGCAGCATTACGGCATTTAGCCCTTCACATACAGTGCTGTATGGGACAGACTTGGCTTAGGGCAGGTTCAACCACTCAGGCACAAACTGTAACGTTATGAAGGGTTAAGGTTGCAATTATTACTATGTTTCGCTGTTAAAGAGTGGTTGTCTTGCGCTAAAACTGTGGATACTTCTATTACATAATGTCATGCAGCTTAGGGGGATTTGTAGGACAGAACACATTTAATCTGAAGAAAAATGTTCGTTTTATTTCGCCCATGTCTTCAAATGACAGTTTTCAAAGAGTTTTGATGTTAAATTTCGTTTCTCCTATAATGTCCTGATTCCAGAGCACACTCAGTCCCAGCTGTAGTCGCTCAGAGTTGGGACAGCTGCACTGGGAGACTCTCTGACAGGTTGAAAAGTCTCCTGTCCCGCATATTTGATTCTGCTGTTCGATATCGAGTGGCTCTAAAAAAGACAAATATGGGCTATTTTCTCAACCACCCTCTTACCTCTAAGTGATGCCTCTTACCTGGTACGGTGGTTTTATTCCTTTTCTTCTTTCGTCTCTTTTTCTTCACTGATTCCGAGGCGTCTGCATCTTCTCTTTCCTCGTTGAAGTCGTCCCCATTGAGAAGTTGAGGCTCCACTTCGGGCTGTAGCTCCGCCATGATCAGCGACTGAGAGATGAACTGACGCATAAGCTGCTGGGAGCCTCCAGTGGTCAGAGCAGAGCGTGTGCTGGCGGCAGCTGAGCCAATAATGAGCCATTAGACAATCTGTGCAACAATTTGACCCGAATATAGGAAGACGATCCTCATCTGGGCAAAGGAACAAAAACTTTCACCTATCATCATTTTTTTTTCTGTTGGGAAATTTCTATTTTGAGACAAACTGAACCCATTAAGACAACAACACCATCTCAGTATGCTCTGCTTTAAGGTGAAACAATTGATTAGGTGACCATGATGCTCCGAAACGTGCCATTTATGAGTTACGCATGTTACAGTCATCACTTCCTCTGACCACACAGCTGAGTTTCAGGTTACCTGGTTGTAAACACCTGTGACTGCAGCTCCTCAGTAAGACTTCTGTGCCTCTTCTCGCTTGTATCCGCAATGCCAAAACCTCGACACCTTATCTCTTAGTGGGAGTAATGTTTTGTTGTTTGTATTGTCACAGATAGCGTTTCAGCTTAATGCCCGGTCGATCATTAATGGTGCGTAACGCGAGTATTTGGAGACGGGCGTAGAACTGTGTATCTAAGCAACGAGCCCGGCGCACTGAATGGATACAGGTAAACTTACAAAAGTGGAAGGAGGATTTTAAAGCACTTCAGCTGTGTTTTGTTGGTGTTATTTGTTATATGGGCGCCTACAATGCGTTTTTCTAAAAGGGGCAACGTCGAAAAGAGAGTACCTGTGGATTTTCTATGCAGCAATGACTTCTCCTGGCGCGCTGAATGAACTGAAAAGTGGCCCTTTGTATTTCTTTGACCAGGTGGGCTAATTATTAATTGTACTGACTGTAAAAAAAATGACAAGACATTAATCATGTCATTTTTCTCTGCAGCCAACAAGAATTAAAGGGACACGAAGCAGCATTTTGCATCTTAGTGTGTCACGTCGAGGAGGACAGCTGGAAGAAACCAGGTGATTCAGTCATCGTCGGAAAAGTAATTACAGTTTTGTCTCTGACACTAATATTTTTTTTCTCGTTTTCATTTAGTAATGAAGAGAGTCATAACAGAGAAGGTAAAGATGATGAGCTGACTCAGAGGCTGACAGGTGAAACTTATGGGTTCGGTAAACCTGACACCTCACCTGCTGTCAGTCCTGCTCTGAACATAAAGCACCACAACCCAACGGACGCGTACAAGCGAGCAGCCCCTCAGTTATTAAATGAACTGGCTGGCCTACTTTCACAAAATAACTGGATAATGGAGAGAAACGTTCCTCACGGGATCGTTAACATTCTGAATTACCGCTGGCAGGATCTGACTGCAGGGGCGGTGCACTTGACAGATCCAGAACAGACTCACAAACGAAGAAGGTCCAGAGGTTCTCTAAAGCTGGACGACCCAAGCCGCTTGGTGTTTGCCAGCGACGAGCAGGAGACGGGAAGGAGTGATCTTTGTGTTGTGGGAAATGCTGAAAGAAAACCACAAGTTAGCTCAAGTACACGCATGAAAAAGCGCAAACAAAACTCCAAAATAGGTAAATGAATTCCCGGGTCACATCTCTCATTTCAGCCAACGTAAAGAAAAACTGAAAATATAGTGAAGTACTATAAGTAGAACTACTCCTCTAAGAATTGTGAGGTACTACCTGCAAATATCATCCGATCTCTAATCATTTCCATCAACCTCAAAACTGCATGTCTTAATTTTGATTTAGACGGTGACATCAAGCCTATTGTCATGTCTAAATCTTTACCAAGTCAGACACATACTGTATAGAGCACAAGCAAGTCATAAGTAATGGCTTTATTTAAGGCGTATAAATACTTTATTTATGCTTTAAAAATAAGCTACTAATAAAAACATCTGCATCACAACAACGTGATAGGTTATGAGAAAATGACTTGTACAAAATGTCCAACTATATTATTCTATATGTTCGGTATATTCTGCAGAAATAAATGAAATGTAATATAAGTCACTAATATAATGCTAATTGGTTAATAAAAGCTCGTTCACCTAGAAAAGCACACAATATAAAGACTAGTATGAGCACCAGCCACAGGGCTTTTTCACAACCTGGCAACCCAAAATAGATTGAACAGATTAATTATTAATTAAATGGTAATAAATGTTTTATTAATCCTAAATTAAGTTTTTAGCTACAGCATACATTCAGAAGCTATGACTCTCATGACGGAACCTGAAGTCAGCTTCCAGAAATGAGAGACTTGGTTTTAAAGGTCAGACAGAGTTGCTGTTAGCATGGCATGTTAATCACATGTAGGTCTACTGAGTTACATTACTAGGTTCCCTGATGTCATGTCGTCATATATGACAATATAGAAATTGCTGAATGTAAAACTGGCTAAAAATTGCTAAGCTCCATATTCTCACTCCCCAACAGCTCACGACCCCACAACAACCAGTTTCTCCATCTTATCTAGCAGCTGTAAAAGTTCAGGTATGACACAGAGTTGCAACACTGTGTTAATGATGACTGGTGTGACTGTGGTCGACTCACCGTCTTTGATTGTGTGATTTGTGTCCAGGTTGGATCATCAAGCCAAAGCAGCCTTCCTGTGATGAGCTTCAGCAAATCAGCCTGTGTCAGTGGGTGTTACAGCGGCTGAACGCAGCAGGAAAACCTGAGTGCGTTGGTAACCTTCACAGCTGCGTTCATTATAAATGTTTGTCAGTGAGGGCTTTGGCTCCACATGTAATATCTAACAATCTAATTATTTAGGGATGCCACAAAATTTTACTTAATCAGTACCTGCTTGTCTGCTGATGTTCCCATCAGCTTCAGCTGTATATTGTGTTTAGAACCACTAGTAACCACTAGTTTTAACTAGATGTCAAATTTATGTGTTAAATTAACAAATCCTCATTGGATTTTACAAAATTATTTGTTCCTGCATAATTCTCTGAATTTCTAACTATAATCAAGTCACTCGAGAGATAAGATCTTTAAATAAAAAGTCTTTAATTTTCACATAGAAAGTTGCAAACAGCTGCACAGAACCAGGACAAGCCACTCATACTCCATCACTACGGAAATGCAAAGACAAACCAGAAGGACAGAAGAGTGAAGAGAAAGTCCCAGCCTGCTACTTTAGTTAACGGGATTCCCCAGATACCAGAAGTGAAGCAGCAGAATCCAGCACAGCAGAAACTACACTACAGGATCAATGATGGCTCCTCATTCATATAGTATTTTTTTCTTATCATGTTTATTCATAACAAATGTGATTCTAGTGGTTCCAAGAAGCAAATGCATTATAGGGCATATTGAAAATGTGTCACTACAGCAGTTTTTTTTTCTTTTGACCCTGACACCTGTCCTCTCAGCTACCCCTCTGGTTGTATGGCAGTATGCCAGAGCCATTCAGGTCTGCCGTGTGGAGGCTTCTATACAAACGTGTTCAGTGACAGCCAGTGTCCCAGTTTCCTGGCGACCATCACAGCATTTGGGCACGGCGCTGTTACACACCCTCTAAGGTGAGTTGAATTAAAGGGACACTATGCGATTTTACATTTAAGGCACATTATTCACATTCTACGTTAATGACTTTTACTCTGCTATACAGCATGTACGGATTTGTGTAATGTCTTCTGTGGCTCTCAGAAGTAAAAAAAAACCTGATGACCCCATGAAAAATAGAATCCAACATTTTGACCCATATAAGGGACAAAATTTAGTGAAATATTTGATTTGATTTTTAAAATATGACCCAATTTGATGGAAGGGCAGCATCAAATAGTTTAATAATGTAAAATCACACATGTGATAGCTTTAAAGGAACAGTGTGTAAATGTTAATTATTGGTTCCTTCAGCTCTACCATCACAGCAGTGTGGGATCAAGATGGTGGATTCATATGTGACCATCTGGGGAACATAACTAAGCAATGGAGATGGAAGGCAGACCACACACTGAGAGGCAAGATTGTTATACAGGTGAAAATGTAGCCAGAAATGTGGCACCTTTCAAAACACAGTTTTTCAAAGAAAAACACAATGAACTCCAGATAATCAGCTAGTCAGAAGGGCTAAAATCCAGGTTGTGATATGAGATGTGACATGGGCATATGAGAAATGTTACGTATGGGGAAAACACATGTTGAGTACCATGCATAACCCACTGATGAACTCTTCTGATGATTCTCATTTCATCATGGCTGCTGGGCCACTCGTTTTACACAGGGATATTTCATGCATTGTAGATGGATTAATTCACTACAACTTGTGACAAGGCTGTTTCCACTTATATTAATATTTAGATGTGTGGTTCTGTCTCATGCAGTTGTCAGATCTTATCTCCGTGAGACTGTTCAACGGTACTTCTGCCATGCTCAGCTTCAGGTGTAACAGTGAAAGTGTTCAACTCCCTCTTTCTGCCCTGTCTAATGTTAACCAGTCAAAGGAAATGGTGAGATAATTATTATCTAGTAGACAAATGATTGTCCTGAATTGATAGAGCTACAGTATAGTTATGAAGAAGACTAATTGACATCTACATTAACAGCCATGTTTGCAGACTGATGCAAAGTTTACTTCTGATGCTGCTCAAAACCTCCTGCTGGCAAAGAAGACAGAATCGCTTGCTGTGTTCCTAGATAGCAAGAGGAACCTGACATTAACACCCGTAAGACAAAGCAATATTGGACCATCGCTATTAAAAGAGTAGCCCTCATTGCTTCTTCAGCCTCTAAAAGTCTTGCTGATGTTTTCACTGATTATCTTGTTCAATATCATACAAGCTATGATGCGTGTAATGATGTATGGCATCTGTGTGCTCCCGGGAGGTTCTCCAGATGGGCCGAGAGGTGGAAGAGCTGGAGGAGCCATCAGCACAGTGGAGAAGAGGATGTCATGCTGGCAGGGAGCTAAAGAGGCTTCAGCAGAGAGTACGAAACACCCTGGATGACTGGCTGGCCTATTATCGTGCAGCCATTGGTATCTACCATCTACCAGAGCTTGTGAACAAAGACTTTTGTTTAATATAATTTAATGTGTGATCATTCTTTCCAGCTGTGTTAAAACTGCAACCAGCCAAGTATAAATCAAGTATGAAACAAATAAAAGTAACATTGAGCAAATCTGGCTCAGTAAGGTTGTTGAGAGCAGTTTAGTGGAGTACTAAAACCTTACAGTATCACCTCATCTTGCAAACTCAACATTATTGAATAGTTCCATCAGGATCTTGTTCACGGTCACTTGTGTCACTTGGTGTGCATTTCTGAGTGACCTCTTCCTCTCCTTTAGGTATCAAGTGTCCTGACACAAAACAGATGCCAGATGCCCCACTGAGGACCAGGCTGAGGAAAGAGGAACAGTCAGCTGCTCTGCCATCCCTGAACCCACCTGAGCGGACAGATGCTAAAGCAGCCCAACCAGAGCAGGATGGAAATGTGCTACAGGAGCTGCAAAGACACCTGTCAGAAAGAGCTCCTGACTCCTCCATGAAGCTGCATAGGTCTATCTATCTATCTATCTATCTATCTATCTATCTATCTATCTATCTATCTATCTATCTATCTATCTATCTATCTATTGGTCAGTCCTGAGTGCTTGAGCTCTGCTAGTGTTTGCACAGATGTATGCTGCATTATGTAAGTCATATTAATAGGCCTATTCACTGTTGTAACTTGTTTGCTGCCAGGACACCTAGAAAGCAAGCACGAGAAGAACACCCTGTCATACACGTAGGACCCCTTCAAATTCATGGAAACATTCAACTAGAGTAAGAGCCACTTGCATCAATGCCAGTAACGACCATAACAACTCATTCAAATGTTACTGCAGTTTTTAAGAGGCTTATTTATAGTGACAATATTATTATTATGTCCACCCTGCCAGGTCAGTGATTATTCCCAAGAGTGTAGAGTCCCAGCCCTACAGTGTCACCCGCTGTCCTGCCCCACCATCTTTCACCCCCTCCACCCCCCTCACAGTGTGCCCCGTGCTACTGAGAGCTGCCTTGCTGGGGGAGGGGAGACAGAGGCGATGCTGCTGCAGCACTACACAGATGCCGGTGGTAACGGACCTGGAGTATGATGCCTTCGTGATGGGTCAGCCTCCACACAGTCAACAGATTCTGGTGGTGTGTGTGACTCTGCTGCGACAGTCTGTCAGCACAAAGGCAGTGACTGACCAGAACACGCTGGAGCAGCTGTACAGGAGGAGGAACAAGCACAGAACCATGCCCTGCACTCAGGTGTGAATGCTGTTTTACATATTTTACATAAAAAAAAAAACAATATAAAACATTAATTAACATTCTTCTGTCTTTTATGGTACAGTCACTGATACACAGTCATTAAAAGACATCTGGTGTTTAGTAGACTATTTATATATATATATATATATATATATAAATTATTTTATTAACCAATTAGCATTATGCTATTTATATATATTCTGGAAGCATGGTAACAG
>OMLM01014049.1:59792-95937 GCA_900302695.1 Helostoma temminkii | reverse complement strand
GATGTCAGCAGTGGAGCATGGTTTTGGAGTCGAGAACGGTCTACTGCGGCAACGACACAATGCTGCTCCTGGGATGGTCCTGGTCAGTAAACCCACTGCAGGCTCTGCTGAAAGCTGCACACGCTGCTCAGTGCATGTTTTTATAGCTGCCACTGGATGGCAGCAGCACTGCTTGTGTGGACCAGAGAAAGTTAACAGTAGCAGTAGGAAAGTGGAGGGTGGTGAAGTGGACTGTAGGTGCTGACCCAGACATTTATTTTAAAGCTACTGTAGGCTGACAAGCAGTGACGGATGAGGATTCTTAATTACAAATGGGAGGTCTAATATTTTAGTAAGCCCAAAGTCATGACAACTGCTCCACTGTTTTTTGCTGTAAGATTAAAATCCCTGCTTTAGTCCATAAATCAAACAGTATCACAGTGACATTAAACAGTGTTTGCACTTCAGCTCAGACGAATCTCTCAGAAACTGAAATAGAGCAGATATTATGATGGGCAGGATGCTGTATTCACTCACTGTTGGTTCCTATGTTGTGAAATATATCAGTAAAAATAACCATGAATGATGGACTTATGTTGTGAAATAATAGAATCAACGTAATGGTGGAAACCACTTCTCTGTGATGTAACTAAAAATACATGGAGTAAAACATGAAGTGATATATGTTATTATTTCTAATTGCTGCATATATAATGTCATTTCTCCTTGTTAATGATAGATGTACTTCAGAGGGAAGCTTCTGTTCATGGGCTATATGTTTAGTGATCACACCTTCTCAGTCACGGACCTTCAAAAGCAAATCTCTAGAGTCAGGGGAGACTACAGATTAGGTCTGAGCCTTCCACCAGATTACAAGTTCAGGTACTGTGCTATACCTAGTGTGGATCCTATGTATTGTAGAAACTATGACTTGATTTAAACGTTCACTACTTTTAATTCAGTTAATAGTCTACTGTCATTTGCTTGCAGTGACGCAGTCAGTACTCCTACACACACACAACCACTTGCAGGTGGAGACGTTATGCTGCTTGCTACAGTGGAACAGGAAAAGGCCAGTGAACGGTATGTGACACATTCAAGTCATTTCTGTGACTTGTGATCTTGGTAATTTTTATCTTTATCTATAATTTGCAAACGTCACCTTTCATATAGTTGACATTTGTCTGTTTCTGTTCCTCCTGAACAGAAAACACACTAAAGTTCCCAATGCGACGCACAAACGACAGAAGGCCTTCCACATCAAACCAAAAAAGGCTTCTGCATTTCCTCAAGTTCCCATTATCACACGCTGAATATGCTGCATTGACGGGACTACGTCTGTATCATTCTCCAGAGCTTCTAAAGTGCATCAAGTGTAGGTTTAAACATTTGGTTAATGTGTAATCAAACTGCAAGGCCTAATTTGCTTACTGTGCAGGTTTGAATCGCTGATTAATCAAATCTGTAACTGAGATAAAGCACTGAGAAGAACAACTCACCAAGATAATCAGTGACTGCAGATGTGTCAGTGCTCTCTGGATAATGGTCTTTATGGTCTCATATTAAATGATGGAAATATGTGTATTTTTGAAGAGGTTTAATAAATATTTTGTCTTCTTTTTTTATTTTATGTCACAGCCGTGTCAAATTTGACTTCCCTTTCATTCCTGATAACCTGAGCTTTTTCCTGCAAGAATGACTAACTGATCAGTCTGGTGACAAAACTACGGCATGATGAAAGCACCACCCGCAAATGTTTTTTTTTAGCTTTACTTCCTTTATCATGCATCATACATGGTTTCCAAAACATCAGCTGGCTTCCTACCATATTTCTGTCTTCTTAGTCACTGTTGTTAATCTAAATGTCTGTGTGTGCGTGTGTGTCCACGCATGTCTGTGGACAGTTTCAATAATGAGCAGTTAAAAAGTATTAATTTAATTGAGTAGTAAACCATGATGGAGATCAGATTTCATTTTACACGAAAATAGATTACAATCAGTTACTCTAAGTTAATATTGCACATAATTAGTTAAAAGGTTACTCTCACTAAGCTTTTGTTTTGATTGGCTCCGGCAGTGTGCGGCTCCTGAGCACCTCTAGTGGAGTGTTTTAGATGAAAAGTAAAAGGAAGCTTGCTTGTACACATTGTAGGCAGGCTGCCAGTCAGTGTGTGGACTGTGGCCCGGACACGTTCCTGTTTAGTTTTAGTGGTGCTTTTTTTAACGAACATGAAGGATGGTTCTCGCTGCTCTGATTTGCAAGAACTGAGATAACTGAAGCGAAGTGAGTGAAGCGGCGATGAACTCAGGTAAGTGATTAATAAAGCGGCATATTTATCATAGTGTTGGATGTGGTCAATATTGACTTAATATATCATTCAGCATTTCTAAAGCGCTAGAACAAATCAGTTGTTCGTTATTTATTTATCTCTAACACAAACAGATGACATTATACATACATGCAGTATATTTAAACCTAAGATATAATGTGTAGCTGAAGCTAGTTTGCTGTAGGTTCCCTGGTTAGGATTTTAGAAAGGTTTAACACAAACACAACAGAGCAAATAGAGCAGACTGCATCCATGTAAAAGGCCTGTGTGTATTTGGAGCACAGGTAAGTGACAGTCGTATTTTTAAAAGTATTATATTTTTCACTCACTCAGCATATTCCGACCAGTAAATCAGTGAATGATTTCCAAGTAAAATTGTATTTGGTATGTGTTGAGTGTCAAACTGTGGTTTCCTCAATAGGGAACCATGTTTTTTGCTTATGGAATATACAACAGCTCTTCCTCTTAATGTTACAGTTTAATCCAAACATTGCAGGACATTAGTGTAACCATATGTACCAGTCTGAGTAAGTCTTTTCCAGACTGAGCCCCCCTCCTCCTTTCCACTCTTCATTTCTCATCTGCTTCTCCTACCCTGCCTGTCATTAACAGGATTACTGTGCTGTTGTCACATGTCCTGACAAACAAAAGCTGTGGTATATCTGAACTTCCCACAGAAGTGGTTTAGTACATTTCTACAGTTTTACACTAAGCTGTCACTTGTTTGGGACCAATGCTACAAAGCAGATTTAAAGAGTGCAAGTCTAATGGAGTGACATCTGTCATAGTGAAAATATCATCAGATAAACCATCTGGATGTTCACAACCTACTTTTTTCACTGTGTCAGATTTAAAAACAATATCCTTTTATGAAGCTATATTTTGATGTTATCAGGACTTAAATCTCAAATGTGTATCTTTCTCTCCTCAGAAATGCAAAAGCCACCCGTGGCTCCTAAACCAAACCTGGCCAAGTCCCAGAGGCCTTGTCCCTCTCCTGCGACCCCTAGAAAGGAAGGCCTCTCGCTCCCTTCTCCTGGCACACAAAGGAAAGATAAACCTGCACTTGCCCCTAAACCCTGCGTCTCCACACTCACCACTGCGGTGGGTGCCAAACATCTTGCTTCAAAGAGCCTTCACCAAACAGCTGCAACAGAACACCCTCAGACCGTAGGGCTGCTCAACTCCCAAAATGGAATACGGCAAGAAAACAAAAAACCACACTGGGATTATATTATACCAATTTGCCTGTGTAGCGAGGAAATCTGTAAATGCATGACAAACACACCAGTGCACGTCGACAAAGTGGAAAAAGATTGGAAAACATTGCACAAGGGTAAAACTGAGGAAAGCAGAAATCTTCTTCCCACATCTCATGTGGATAACGGTGACAAAAAAATGGACAATGCGAATAGTCAGGTGTTAAGCAATAATCCTCCGCATACTGACTTTAATAACCATAAACATCTGCAAGAGAAGCCGACTTCAGGCAAAAACCTCACAGATAGCACTATCTCCAGTCCTTTGGTGAATGTTAGGCTGCCTCCTCCTGCCCCCCACAGAACACGAAGTCATGAGGCAAAAGATAATGCTGTACCTCAGGGTGCACCTGGGCAAGGCCTACAGGAAAATACTCTTGGCTCAGAGCAAAAATCTCATGTGCCCCTTCCCAAACCAGTCCGAGCAGCCCCTAAGATACCCGCCCCTGCCCCTGTATCGCGAAAACGGGTGGCTGTTCTACCTCATCAGGAAAAGGTGGAGGATGAAAAGGAAGAGTCTGATAGCAACAAAGGGAGGGAAACAAATGTCACGGAGGTGAAGGTGTCATTAGAGAAGAAGAGCAGCTCATCCACATCTGTCAGTGTACCTGTTAAAGAAAACAAGCAGCCTTTTTTTCCGTCTGCCAGAAAAACCTATGCTCCTCCGCCAGTCCCTCCGCCAGTCCCTCCGCCAGTCCCTCCGCCCCAGAAAAAAACTTTTCTGTCTGCACCCGAGAAAGCACCAACCTCTGTTCCACAGACACTCCTAAAGGATGGGGAGGAGGAAATCTATGAGATTGAGGTATCTGTTGACAAGCAGGACAAAGAGGTGGAGAAGGAAGTACGGGTTGATCAGGAGGGAATTTACTACAACCTCATACATTTTCCTCTTCCCAGCAGTTCACCCAGTCAGTCAAAGCTCAGCCATCCTCCTGCCATCACTCAGGAAAATAGAGCAGTCAAGGACACTTCAAAGAAGCCAAACGGACACAGTAGCCCAATGGCATGGGTGCAGAGCAAGGAATTCTCTGAGGAGAAAGAGGGAAAATATCACAATGAGAAAAAGCATGTGCTTCCTTTACAAGATGGTGTTTTGAAGGAGGCTGCAAAGAGGGAGCTGCCTTTGCTTCCAGATGAGAAAACAAGCAGAACAGCTAGAGGCATCAAGTCTTCTCAGTCCAGCCTGGGCAAAGCCAAGTCCTTCTCTGGTGCTGACATCATTCGCACTGAAGGACAGAGGAGGAATTCCTTCCGGAAACTGCTGGACCTGACGCTCTCTGTGAGAAGCCTGATAGCAAAAGGCGACCAAAGCCCAGACTCTTCTGCAAGCAGTAGTGGACAAAGTCTGGACAATGACCCAGACAAAGGTCAGAACTTTGCAGACCAACAGAGGGCTCATCGTAAATGGTCAAAAGTGGTCGAAGTTGAGCAAAGCGTGGATGAATTTGAGCAGCCTCCTGAAGAGGATCATGGTGCATATTATGAGAGCATCTGTGACTATGAGGACATACCGGTCTATGTGAATGTGAATGTGAACTCATTTTCACAGCCTACAGCCTGGCACAGTGAAATGTATAATGACGAGGGCATTTATGAGGAGCAGGAACCATATATGCCCTTTGAGAAAAACCCTGAACAGCAGCAGTATCAGACACAAACGGCTTATGGCAGGTAGATTATGAAGTATAACATTTCTCTCATTCTCTGCGACACTCTTGATTTTCTCTCACATCATGTGATTGCCATAGTTTTCTGAAAGGAATGAGTCTTCGTGAAACCATCCTCATTTTTAAAATACTTATTTAGTGACAGACTCTGTGTCATTTATGAAAAGGGAAATCACAGAGAGACATGTCAGTCTAGTTTAACCAGTATGGTGGCATTCATGCAGAGCTCTTAGTGTGATGATGTATTGTGGGTTGACCTAATAATTTAGATTGCATATAACAGTTTTCAAATGCATGCTTTGAACAATAGGTTTTTTTAGCCGAGGTTTCACCAGACAACCTTTAGCCTAAAAGCAGTACACATTTCCAGGTTTCTGTGACACAACACAATCATCAGAGCCTGCTGTCGACATCTGCTTACATAGATGATGCCTATGAAATGGTTGGCAGTGAGGAGTGTGAACAAAGCAGGCTAATAATAATGTTTCTAGCACTAGACATTCCTACTGAATTTTCCTACTGTAAATTTTAAATGCTGGAATGGGATAAAATAACAAATAAAATAAGAAAATTAGTTTTTACATTTAAACATTTGGCTGTGGCATCCAGTTGGGATCCAGTTAATTCTTGTGTGCGTAATTATCCTTTTTATGCAAGGAACCTGTGTTGTGTTATGAATGATCAGAGAGCAGAAGTCATTGGGAAAATAAGATTAGGGTTTGTGTAACTATGCATGGTGCCTCCCACAGCTTTAGTTTAAACTTTGCAGCAATCACATGTTAAAAACACGCTGGGCAGCTCACAACCACAGGCCACACAAAGCTGTAATTAAATAGCAATAGCTATACATGCCATAGTGTGTAAAACTCACAGAGTCTGGCTTATTGAGTCTGATGCTTAGCCCTGGCTTGTTTCTTTTTTCTGCAGTTTTCTTTAGGGCGTTGTTTCACATGTAGTACTCCCTTGGGAAATTGTAGCATTTTGGATATGTGGTTTCTCTTTGGTGCAGTTTCCTTTTAGCTCTTCCTATCTGCCCAGTTTTAGCTGCAAGGTTAAATTAAAGTGTGTGATAGTTGGTTTGTGTTTTGGTTTGGAGTTGTTTCTGTTCGACTTGGCGTTCGTTTAATCAAACTTCTGCTCTGTGACCTTAGGCACACAGCTCATGTGCAACAGATTAGATGATTATCATTAAATGTTTATTTTGTTTTGTTTTCTGGCTGTGTCATGTGCTCCCTTTCCTGTGTGATATTTTTTACAACTCACATTTGGTCGCAGCAGGAAATGTTCACATACTGCTGCACTTTTTCTTTTAAAAGACATACTGGAACTCCTACAGACAGATGGTATGCTGATAAAGGTGTTTTTATTTCAAATGTCACCTCTTTCCGTTCTTCTGTCTTTGCCTATACTAGTTATTTGCTGTGTCAGTTACTTAAGGCATCTTACAGAGTGGTCAGTTTTCTGTTTTTAACAAAACCCTACAGTTGCATGTACATTTTCACAGCACATCTGTTTCTGCTCTTCTCTGACCCAATCATTTTAACAGAAATCCTGTCTGTGAGGAAGTGCCACCCAAAGGTGATGGCCTTTTAGATGATGAGTTCTTGCCCAACAGCTCAGATGAGGAGGATGGGAATGATAGCAGCTCCGTCTCAAGTAAAGGAGAACCAGAGCAGTCAGAAGGGAGTATGGTGAGGAGAGCAGACTCTGTGATTTCTGACTTACTTCTGACCAGCAGTTTTCTAAAAATTATTTCCTGGAGTCATCTCAGACTATTTGTTCTTTACAATGCGAAATGAGAAATAATGGTGTTCTCTTGGACCCATGGAGAAGAAGAAGAATTTAGAATTTTTCTTATTCTTGATATTTAGCTCCCTTTTTTTAACGACCTCATGTGTAAAAGCTGTGTTGCCAGTTTATTAGGTACACACTGTTAAAATTAATTTCATTTCATGTAGTAAATTTTCATTTATCATAGTGATAATATTTGGTGTCGATTCATGCATATCATATTTTTTTCTGCTGCGGCATGTGATGCTGTTGAACTGTATTGTGTTATAAATAGAAAATGCTTTACTGTATGTGATGTCTAATTTTACAGCAGCACAAACTACATCCTCCAAAATCGTCATAAAGTTGAATTAACTATATAATATTCATCGAGTTGAGTCACGGCAAATGGACTTCTTCACGTGTATTAGTTGTGATGCATGATGTGTTGTAATTCCAAATCTGTTTTTGTACCTTTGTCAGACCCAGGATGAAAAAAAGATGAACAAGATTCGCCACATTGCTACAGAAATCATGAGCTCTGAGAGTGTGTAAGAGCCTCAGTTTTCTTCTTAAAATATAGGTTCACTGATAAATACCAACAAAAAAAACCAACTTATTTTCTCACTTACTGTTAATGTTACCCAGACATGTAGCTAGTTTTGTTTGGTTTTAAATATCTACCTCTCCAGTGCATGTGAAGTAAGAAGACACACAATTCAATAAGCAACATTGTATAACAAAGTCAGTATATTATGAAACGCAGAATGCTTCCATTGAAAGACATTGCTGTTAATTTTATTTAGTGTATTTTTAATTGACATTTTATTGTGTGGAGTTATATCAAACCCTGGCTAATAAAGTCCAAATCATTAGCATGGGTACATACAACAACTGAGGTAAATGAGAAAATGTGTTTGTTTTTCTTGTACATGGATATAAATAGCTCCTGCTTGCTTTGCTAATCCATTGTACTTATTTAACATTTCTTTTCTTATTGTTTAGGTTTGTTGATGTCCTTAAGCTGCTTCATGTAGTAAGTATCACAGCCTTTATTTCTACTCGCTTTTCTCAAAAACAAATCCTACTGACTGTGATAAAAGCAGACGCTGGTGTGATTCTCTATATGTTTTATCTAGTGCAAGTCTGCGGCGAACCCACATTCTCCATATGAGTTTAATTATGCTAGCCATAGGGGCACACCCCATTCAGAATAACAGTCTGTGTAGGCCCTATTGGTGTGTTGCCCACATCTCGCATTCCTAACAGTTTTCTCTTGACTTCCAGTATTAGAATCATTTGATGGTAAAACTACACTCGTCCAGTCTTAAACAGAGTTGCATAGTTTCCTTGTAGTGGTTTGAGAAATTTAATCTGTTGCAGATGATCTGTTTTTTTCTTTTGTTTTTTTTTGCTGCACTTCCTTCTAAATTATCGTGAGAGATGGCCAAGCGCATTAAAGGGTACAAAAAGAGGTGTCTATGACTAACCAACCCTTTTATCAATAGACTCACTGTATATGATATGAATGTACAGTATTTGAGTAAATAAAAAAAAAGGATAGTCCCACATGTAAACACTTGGACTTTGAGACAAAAACCAAGTTGGTTTAAAAACGAAAGATCTTAAATCTTAAGTAGTTGAATCACAGCTACAAGCACAGCCTCAATAACGGTTTATGTAGATACAGTATGAAGCACAAGTTAAAAAAGGAGTATGTCTGTCAGGCTGTATTTTGGCTCATCGGTGCTTTGAGCTAATGCTAGCTTTCCAAAATGATGCCAACATTATGATGTCAGTATGGTAGTATACGTGTGCTCACCATCTTGGTGTGTTGTGTTTAATATTTTTGAATCAGCAAAAGAGGCAAAGTACACCTGAGCCAGGTGAGAATGCTGTTATATTTGTATACATTCGGCTGTAAACCAAAGTTATGAATCAAATATGTTTTAAGACAATACAGCTAAGATGCCAGAAAAGTTATTACATGTCATCCTGTGCAGGATATTAATTTATGCATTAAATGCCATGTCTGCAAACATAACTACAGTAGGTGGTTGTGTAAATCTGAAGGACAGTTCAAACTTCCAAAACTGGACATACTATATACATATTGTATAAAACGCTGGTAGGCACAAAGAAGAACAGGCACAAGTTGTATTAACCATGTTGGTATTTTTCTACCTCTGCATTAAAAAATAGACAAGGTAAAGTTCACAAAATAAGAATGTTGTAGTACTGAGTCATGAGAGATGACTGCTCACAGCAGAGAACAAACAGGAGGTGCTTGAGTAGTGGAACAGAGGCAGTAATGAGGAACAGTCATACCAACAATGTGAGGTGACTAGGGTTTGTTCATTCTCATCTCTGCCAAGCAGTCAGTCAGCATTCCTTAAACTTTGTGTAATGATGTCTGTGTGTTTTATTCACTTTTCAGTTGAACTGTATTTTTATTTTGCTTGTATTTAAAAAGGCTAAAAAAAGGTTTGATCTTTATGATTCATTTTCTAGTCCAAACTGTACAGTATATTAAAAGATATATCATTTTAAGCAATCTGCAACGAACTGAAGTTACACCTTTGGGCTTCTTTCACTCTTGACATTACTAGCAAGTATTTACTTACTCATTTATCAGTCTGGTTTATTTGTAATTATTTTGTATTCCTTTATTAATTTTCTTATTTTGTGAGTCATCCATCCTTTTCTACATGATCCTCTGTCTGAGATCACACATTTTAACAACAGGAGCTTGCGACTGGGGGCCCAGTCTGGAAGCAGTTTTATTGTCCACAGTCCCCATAAACCACTAAAAGACTAAGCAGAAACTGTACCCTCAGGCTCTTCTGCACTTCCTTCATAGTCTAGATTCACCATATGCTGGAAATTTGAGTTTGCTTAATTTGTGTTTGTTTGTCATGGGTCAGCAAACTTTAAATTGCTAGAGCTTATCTAATTGTAGTGTTACAATGGGACCATGTTACAGGGTTCTGAAGAGCAAACATCTTTAATCTCTTTTACCACATTTGACATGCACTGGGTTTTCCTCAGTGTGCCTGAGTTCCTGTATACTGTGTTTCATCTGTCTGATTATGTGATCTACAGGACTTCCGCAATGCAGTGTCCAAGGCATCTGATCAGAGTGGTAAACCTGTGATTGAAGAGCGTCTTCTCAGTCAGATCCTTTACTACCTCCCACAGCTCTATGAACTCAACCAGGACCTGCTCAAAGAGCTGCGAAAGAGAGTAGCCAAATGGTAAACTCATAGAAGTGTTTTTACATTTGTTTATCACGGTTTCTGACACAAACACCATACACATGAACCTACACCATTTAATGAAAGTTATGTGATCTGTTTTGATTTGGTTGTTGGATTTGTCTTTTTGAGGTAAGGGAAACATTACAGCCTCTTACTGTAAGTCTGGGCTTACAGAAATAGTTTAAGAAATCTTTCTATGGTAGAGCAGCATACTTTGTTTTACACATTCCTGAAATGCCTGTTGAGATATTACATACATACATACATACATGCACAATGCGCACAATACATTTTGTTTTAAATGACAAATAATAACAAAATAAGTTAATCTGTATAAAAAGCAGTGTATAAAATATTTAACCAAATATGATTTACTCTAGATCTTACATACACATAGTATATGAAATGTTTTCTCATTCTACTTTGTTCTGATCACAGGGATGAGAATGCACAGCTAGCAGATATCTTTCTGAAAAAAGGGCCCTATCTAAAGATGTACTCAACATACATCCGTGAGTATGACAAGAACGTGACTCTACTGGAAGAGCAGACTAAGAAGAACCCAGCATTCGGCGCTGTAGTGCAGGAATTTGAGGTAACAATACTTGCTCAACCTGTTTGCTTTTTCTGAGTGGGTGTATCTTTACAGATAATGAAGGTTCATTGTTTTGTGTATCATTCTTTGTCTAAGGCCAGTCCACGCTGTGCCAACTTGGCTCTGAAGCATTACCTACTGAAACCCGTTCAGAGGATTCCTCAGTATCAGTTGCTGTTCACAGGTACAGTCAAATTTATTGCATTAAAAAAATCTATTTATTATGTTCACACATTATTAATTTTTTCATACATTTTGAATATGAGCTCTTAAACAGTGAGTGTTTCACCAGCCTGTGATGTCCCATTATAGGCATCATGCTGCCCTCTGCTGTCCAGAAAAAAATACGAAAACTTGGAATTTCTGTTTTGCTTCTTCAATCCTCATATAACAAGATTTTTGAAGTGCAGCCCAAAACAGATTTGGTGACATAACACAGGCTTTAACATGAGTGGGCTTAGTATTTCATGAGACTAATGGATCAGGGTTGACCACTCTGTGTCAAAATGTGAAGAATGTTCCCCATGCCCCTCTGGTATAATTACATTATGTAAGCACCTGCAGACCTTTTTATCCAGGATTTTACTTTCAGATTCCAGGAATGTACCACACAACACTGAACACTTGTTTTGTCCTACTGTTGACCCTGACTTTGAAATGTTTCTTTTGTTTCAGACTATTTGAAAAACCTGTCTAAGGACTCAAAGGATTACAAGGACACACAAGGTAAACCTTTTAACATCACTATAGTGATGTCTGTTTTCATGAAACATGTGCTGTGTAAACACATTACCTTTTATTTTATTTAACATTTTTTTCCACTCAGCTGCCCTTGCTCTAGTGAAAGAGGTTGCCAATCATGCCAATGACATCATGAAACAAGGGGTAAGAACCAAGCAACACATTCTCTTACAATGCCGGTAAACTGGTTGCTGATGTTTACTTTCTTTTACAACTCAGGATAACTTTCAGAAGCTGATCCAGGTGCAGTGCCGTCTGAATGGCCACCATGAAATAGTCCAACCTGGAAGGGTAAGGCTTTAAGGATGTAGTTTTTACATTCAACAACAACATTCAACATTAGTAATAGCAACTTCCTTTACATGGATCACTAAAGCTTCCTTCCATACATTAATTCATTTTTAAGAGTAAGCAACAAAAGCAATAAAATTGAGAAGATGGTCTCTCTTCGTTCTGTTTAATTGCTGTTCAGTCGTATCACAGAAACCTCTTTAACATATGTTGTTCAGTCATGGAGTAGTAGATTTATGTTTCTATATTTCTTTCTGTATTTCTACTCCATGCTGACTCTTGATCTTTAATATAACAGTCCTCAATTTCGCAATTATTATTAAAATTTAAGTTTGCAATTGTAGATGAAACTCAAAATCAATGACACCAAATAATAAACTGAATTTATTAGTGAATATTGAGAAACTTCATTGTATATATTACATTAACTTTAGACTTTAGCAGTTTTTCATTTCAATCAAATGGTTTATTAACAATTAGTGATTACAATCCACTGGTTCATTTAAAAGCTCCATGGCAATATTTCTCATTGATTTAAAGAAAATGGAACAAGAACATGATTTTTTTTTTTTGTCCAGATATTCCTGAAAGAGGGTAGCTTGATGAAGCTATCCAGGAAGATCATGCAGCCCAGGATGTTCTTCCTGGTATAGTACACCTGTCTTTTCCTTTCTCACTTTGTGCTCAAAAGTTGACACAATCATAATCTGAGCCCCTCTGTTGTGCATTAAAAGTCTAAATAATGTGTCTTTGTCATTTCCCTTTTAGTTTAATGACGTGTTATTGTACACAACTCCTGTTCAGTCAGGCCAGTACAAGCTCAATAACATACTGTCTGTGGCTGGGATGAAGGTGGGGACATCTCTTTGCTTCCTTTTTATTTTAACATGTTACACATATTATTTCAACATAAGGTATATGTTGCTGTCATTGCTCACAATTAATTACAGGTAAGCAAGCCAAGTCAAGAGGCCTATCAGAACGAGCTGACCATTGAGAGTGTAGAGCGCTCCTTCATTCTGTCTGCAAGGTAATGAGCACAGAAAACCAGGTTCCCCAATGTAATGAAAAAAACAGTGTCATAATTGATTGCATCATCTTGTGGTTTCTGTGAATTCTGTGTAGATGTGTACTCGCTCACTATTTTCTCTTCCTGCAGTTCAGCCACAGAGCGAGATGAATGGCTCGATGCTATTTCTAAAGCGATCAATGACCACATCAAGAAAAAGTTCAGTTTTATATCTGGACAGCCACCAGAAGAGGTAAGACAGGCTCAAAAAATAGTACACCTTCTTATCTTTCTTATATCTTTCTTAGTGATGGTAACTACAATGTCTATTTTGTGGTGTATGTGTGAGCAGCAAGCAGTAACTCCTGAATTTCTTCACTTATTTCCAGGTAGCACCGGGAGACGGTGATGATGGTGTTCCTTTAGGATCCATAGCTCCTGTATGGATTCCTGACCTCCGAACCACCATGTGTATGATCTGCACCTGTGAGTTCTCCCTAACATGGAGACGACACCACTGCCGCGCATGTGGAAAGGTGAAGTGACAAGTGGTCAGATTTGATAAGTCTGTTCTTCTGATACAAATGTAATTTTGTAAGGTAAAGCGGCTTATAAAACTGAACATGGAAACAGACACGATTAAATGAATAAATTGCCACAAAATGAGATTATTAACTGTACTTGTCAACAGTGCAGTAGAGAAATGAGGAATAGCGTACAGGCAGGGTAGAGTGGGTGGAGAACAGTATTGAGAGTGTTTCTGTGAGAGTTAAATGTTTACAAGACATTAGTGACACCTGCTGCGTTGTTATAAAAAGACAGTAGGCAGAGATGGAGGTGGCAGAGTTGAAGATGCTTATTGATTTGTATTTTTTGTTTTATTTTCCATCAGGTGGTGTGTCAGTCCTGTTCATCCAACAAACACCATCTTAAGTACCTAAAGAACGAGCCGGCACGCGTGTGTGATCAATGTTTAGTTATTCTTCTTCAGCAGACAAGTAAGAGCAGCTTCCTTCTTACATCGTTTCTGATCTGACAGCACACTTTCAGCATTATACACCAATCAGCCACAACATTAATAACACCTAGTGGTTTTGCTCACTGTGTGTTAGACGAAGAAATTATTTATACTCTCTGTATTTTCTGTGTATATTTCTGTTCATCAGATGAAAAGTCCCCAACAGAAACTCTAGCCCCTGGAAACAAAGCAACGTTTGCTTTCCACAGGAAGCAGAAGAAAATTCCTGCAGCCCTCAAAGAGGTGACTGGTGCATTGTTCTGATCGGGGTGCTCTGCTGTTTATAATGACCAGATATTTAATTAGACGTGTTTTATTTGTTTCAGGTGTCGGCAAACACAGACAACTCCGCCATGAGTGGGTATCTACAGAGGTCAAAGGGCAATAAAAAGCAGTGGAAGAGGCTGTGGTTTGTGATAAAGGACAAGGTCTTGTACACATATGCTGCAAGCGAGGTAAGGTCTGTTAGTATGTGAAAGCCCAAAGTGACATTTGATTTAACCAACAGGGACTGGTTTTATTCTCATTCGATATCCATCTAACACCTGTCTTTTATTTTGTCTCTATATAGGATGTTGCAGCCTTGGAGAGTCAGCCACTGTTAGGATTTGTGTTGAAAGCAGATTCATCGCAGAGGATAAAGTTTAAGCTGTACCACAAAAACACACTTTACTACATTTTTAAAGCTGATGACGTTCAAACAGCCCAGAGGTACATTATTACAATAAGAATACTACTTGCTTCCGTATACGATGCCAATAATAAAAATACTGTTTTTTTTCTCTCTCTTTTTTTTAACAGGTGGATCAGCTCATTTAGAGGGGCCATGGTGCTATAATATCAGTTGTGTGAAGATGTTTAATATGCTTTTTTTTAAATTTTTTTTGGCCTGAAAATATTTTACCTCAGTGTTCTCTAATTTCTGTAAAACGAATCTGGAAAC
This sequence comes from Helostoma temminkii, assembly GCA_900302695.1. Lineage (NCBI taxonomy): Eukaryota > Metazoa > Chordata > Actinopteri > Anabantiformes > Helostomatidae > Helostoma > Helostoma temminkii. The sequence goes on along the minus strand of OMLM01014049.1, from coordinate 81,078 downwards.
ACCATTATTAGCTGTATAAATACAAATGTATTATTTTATTGCTTTTACCGTTACCGTGTGCATTGTTTTACAGCACTCCTGTGGAGGTGTTACCTACCCCTGTTATTTTTATATGTTATTATAAATATTTTAGACCATGATTTATGTAGTTTTGCCTGCAACTTAAAATAATTTAATAGTTAATCCATCCATTATCTTAACTACCTTTTCTCTTGAAGACTGTGGGAGAGCTGGAGCCAATCCCAGCTGTCCTTGGTAGAGAGGAAGAGTACACTCTGGACAGATCAGTCTATCACAGGGCCTCACTTAACAACCTTCTGTAGCTAATTTGGAGTTTTACACTTAGTGTCACTTCACAATAATCAATTTTTTTCTCCATGGCACAGATTTGTTAATAAAAGCCCTATGTCTACAGACTTGTATTGAATACTATCATAACATGTTGATTCATATTTACTGAGATCAGCACTAATGGTGTAGATGTTTTAGTTGTTTGGGAATAAAAACACTTTATTTCACGACTGTACACACAAACACACAATTTGCACCTTTGAAACCTTCACTTGATATATTTTCACCTGACATGTTCCTGGTATACTGAGTGATATTTACTGTTTGTTCATGCTGTAACTGTTCTTTACCATAACTGTATTCATACTGTACTGTATCATGCATTGCACGTAAGCCATCCAAATGGTTGTACATACGCCATATACCAACACACAAATATATTTTATATATAGATGACTATAGATGAAATATCAACTTCCCCTTAAATGACATACAAAGAAGGAAGAAACTATTTACAGTGCTGTAAAAGTATTTGCCAAATCACAAAGATATATTTGTGACGCTATATATGACACAAAGGTTAGTTATATCGTTTATATATATATATATGTGTGTGTATATATATATATATATAAACCCTAACCCTGGCCACTTTTTAGGTACACATGTACAATCTAATGCAATCTAATACATCACCTCTGCCATCATTTCCACTTTAACTAGGTTATAATTGTCACTCACTGTTTAGCCCTACCCATATTAAAATGCATTGTATTATTATTAAACTGCAGTATGTTGTATTCACCTGTGTCGCTAATAGTTTGAAACCGTCATCTATGTAAATGAGGAGGCCAAAGCAGTAGAACCAACTTAATATAATGCAGTCCAGTAAGACTCCATCACCCAATATGACCTATTGTTGTGTAGGGTTACATTAGACTGTACAAGTGTATATTATACACCTGTACAATCTACATAAATCATATATTATATATATACGCATTATACATATATACATGTTACTATTATTCATGTCTTTACTTCTCTGACAAAAACAAACAAAAAAACCTAGCAATGACAGTTTGACAGGTTTACGCTCTGGTTAGGCCGTCTAAACCGCGGCTACCTAACTGCGCATGTGCGTATTTTATTGATGAAAAAAGGTCACGAACTCTGACCCTCCCACCAGCAGTTAAAATATTAATTGTCTTAAGAAAATATATTGTCAGAACTTACAGCTTCTTTACAGGTAAGCTGTATTTACTAATGTGGATGCACGGGAGTTTGATGAAAGAGGTACGAGTGTCCAGCTACACAGGAAGGGAGGGAGTGTTCAGTAGGTCTACAGGAGGGAAGCTGCCATTAGCTAGCTAAGCTACCAGTTAGCAAACAGCTAAGTTAACGTAGCCCGTTAGCATTGCAGTCCGGAGACCAGCGAATGAAGACTGCCGCTAAATTTGGCAAGTATTTAAAAATGTATGCGTATAAGATTACATAGATGGCTCGGCACTGAATGATATGCGTTTACATGCAGCTGTTTCTAGCGATTTGACAACAAAACCTTGTTAACTGACATGCTAATTAGCTAACCGCATCAGCTAACGGTGTTTCTGCTAGCTCCTGTGCTAACGTTGCTAAGTAGTCTCCAAACTAAACAACCACATCGTGGGTGTTAGTGTGACTGTAAAAGTAGCGTGTCTGAGTGTTAAATCCTGAGCTACCTTGCTAAAATGTCGAGTTATGTGGAAGTCCACTGCAAGAATTATAGCGATTTTTGCCCAGAAGTCCCACCGTTCACTCTGCGGTTTGGCATCATGGGCCTTGAACCCTAACATGCTTTAACCCTTCAATGTTGACCTTTCACCCACAGGAAAAGAAATGCCTTTATCTTCCGTATCGATTTTAAATAGTTGGTTGTGAAGGGCTTGTTTATGTTGCTGCTACAGCGTTACGGCTCGTCTGTTGTAAATCTACAGTGATTTGAAACTGTATTTTATAACAAGGCCACCAGTAGTGCAGTTTCAAGCTAGCACCAGCAAAATTGGTCAGCCCAGGCCCGTAATATGTCACGCAAATTGATAAAGCAGATGTTTGTAGTTTAGCTTGAAGTTCCTTACAGATAATTCCAAGCTAATACGGTATTTATTAACGTTTAGCATCCGGAAGAAATTCCCATGAACTTTTTAAATATCTTCTAGCTAAATATGGAGATAACGAGTAAACAAGATGAACAACAGTAGCTGAAATGTTAGTAAAAGTTAGGTTTTGGTGTTTATTCGCTGTTTGGTGTCATCTAATAACACTTCTAATAACACGTCTGACTGTATAAAATTGGAAATAATTTAAGATTGAGCACTTGGTTTCTCATACATTTCAGTATATGCATTATATATATATATGTACATATGTAGCAAAGTTTTAAAAGAAAGTCTAGGTTTGTAAATTGATACACAATGCATATTAAATGTGTAAAATGGTGATCTTACTGTGATCAAATCCCAGTGAAAACACCAAAACAAGATACCAAAACAGGTTTTGTGTATCATTTGATATATCACCTAATATAGCTTGTTCCTGACATGGACCTTGACCGTCACCTGGAAAATATCTAAATCTAAAGTCTGTGAGCCCCATTGTTTCACTGGATAACGTTACCTTGAGCAGTAGTTTAGTTCGAGTCAGTGCCACATAGCCTAACCCTTGCATCTTCTGTAAATAATTTATAAAATACAAATATAATAATTACAGTGTCCTGTTGTTTTTCAAAATGATTTGGCCAAAGATGATCTCAGTTATTTGTGGCCTGTTATGTAGAGATTTAGAAGGAGAGATTGGGCTCTGAGTGCTACAGCCCGGTAGGGAAATTCAAAAGTATTGAAAGTTTACTTTCAGTATGAAGCCAGTCTGTTCTGTTTAAAAATATCAATTACCACATTTGCTCTCTCTACAGGTGTGCATGCCTGATGGGGCACTGATGTGAAGAGCTGTAGAAGCAGGTGTGCAGTATCAGAATGGATGGACGGACTCAAAGTATTCAGCTTGTGCCAGCAGACAACAACATGGCTTTAGGACACAGAATCCAGGTAATGTGTTTTATTTATGTGTAAATAATCAACACATATGCACCACAGATTTGCTTTTTTCTATTCTATTTGTTGTCCCTGTACAGTCTCCATTACTTGATGTTTTTCCTTATATTTCCAATAGATTGTAACTGATCAGCAAACTGGCCAGAAGATCCAGATTGTAACAGCTCTAGAGCCATCTTCTCCTGGAAAACAGCAGTTTATTCTAGCGAATGCTGACTATTCCCCTGGTGGGAAGGTGATCCTGACCAAGCAAGAGGGCTCACCCAACAAGGTCATCCTCACTGCTCCAGATGGCTCTGGAGTTAACCAGCTGTTGTTTGCTTCTCCTGAACTGGCTGGGCAGCAGATTCAGGTACTGCCTGAAGATATTAGTGACTTACTGCAGCCAGTTTTTGATAAACAAGTGACTGAAAGGTCTTGTGACATAAGCATGAACGTGTTTAGTCAGTCTAGAGGTATTGCCATGTTAGCTGTATTCAGTGCACTATTTTATTGCCTTGTGTTGTTATACAGTTTGTGACTGAAGGCTCAGACCAGTCTATTGTGAAGCAAGTTGTGGAGTACTGTGTGGTCTGTGGGGATAAGGCTTCAGGTAGGAGTTAAGTCTAATTTGCTTTACCATTGTTTTTCAATAAATGTGCATGTCCTTGTTTTCACCTACTTGACACTGTTTTCTCTTTCCTCTCCTAGGGCGTCATTATGGTGCAGTCAGCTGTGAGGGCTGTAAGGGCTTCTTCAAACGCAGCATTAGGAAGAATCTGGTATACACATGCAGGGGCTCTGGAGAATGTGCTATCAATAAGCTCCACAGGAACCGTTGCCAGTATTGTCGACTGCAGCGCTGCATAGCTCTGGGCATGAAACAGGATTGTAAGAGATTGTAATAATCTATAAATACAGTTGTGTGTAATCTGCATGCACTGTGGTATATGTTATTTTGGACTTGCATAAATGTCTATTTTGTGTTTTAGCTGTTCAGTGTGAGAGGAAACCTGTTGAAGTGACGACCAGAGAGAAATCTGTCAACTGTGCAGCCTCAACTGAGAAGATCTACATCCGGAAGAACCTGTGTAGCCCTTTAGCAGCCACACCTACTTTTGTATCTGACAAGGAAACTGCCAGGTACAGACACTTAACAAAATAAACTTACCAGTTTATTGATACACGTTGATAATGCAGTTAATAGCCTTTGTTACATTTCTTATAACAGTGACATTATCTTGGACTGCATCATGCTGAAAGTTGTTTTTCATGTTTTGGATTCCTCTTTTACATACATGATGGGGGGAGAAAAGAAAATTAGTAAACACTTTTGAAAATAGTACAACACTGCTTCATAATTACCTCTTTGACTCATTGCTGTTATCTGCCCACTATAAAATCTGTAAAAGCTTGATAGGATTTTTTTTTTGGAGGGTATTGGAACAAGTATAATTAAATGACATTGCACATGTGAAACTAATAATCCCAACTACCCTGTACATCTACTGTAGAGATTTGTGTTATACTGCACAGCTTTATATTATATAATGTGATATGTACAATGTAAAATCTTTTACTGCAGATCTACAAGTTTGCTTGAGTCAAGCATGTTGCTCAACATTCAGCAGCCCTTCTCCAAGCTGGAAAATACCATCTTGATCCCTGCATCCCCTGACAAGGTAACATTTATAGAATCAAGTTATTTAAGTTTTAGTTATTATTATTCTACCCTTAAATATAAAGTCCATAGAATATTACTTCTCTACTTTCACTTTTACCCATACTACTTTCAAAATATCAGATTGGTCACAAAAATAAATGCCTTTACAGTAATAGTATGTGTATCCAAAACTATTTGTGCACCAGTTTTGTCCTTGTGGTTCCTGGAAGCAAATAGGTGATAAGACGTTATGTTTTCATACCCCAAAGCAGGAAGGCTGTGCACACAAATACAAACTTTGTATTTTTGAATTTCCCTCCTCCCCAGGATGACCAATCTCAAGGTGACCTCAGTACACTGGCAAATGTAGTGACATCCCTTGCCCACCTCAACAAAACCAGGGAGGCAAGTGACAGTGGCAACGATCTGATGGGAGTTGAAACACTTAGCAACGGCGACAGCTCGATGACAGACCTCCAAGGAGATGAGCAAAGTGACATCACTCGGTGAGGGAGATGCTATAATGAAGAAATAGGCTTTGGTTCTGCCAGTAGTTGAACAAGCTGAGATCTACACCAGCACTAGAATGAAACCCAGAGGGTATTTTTCTGTTTGTCACAAAGCTGTAATAGAATTTCCTGTAGGGCCATGTGGTTTCTGACTCCACTCCTTAGGACTTAATTAGATTGTCCTATAGACAATCATAAATGTACCATCTTGCACTGTCAGGGGTGCACTGGAGTGCTTTGAGTTGTATCTTGTATTTTCTGTTTGTTTGTCAGCCACAATATATAGGCATCTAGTCTGAATTGTTTTGTATGTTTCTTATGTATCATTAGAGCTTTTGACACCCTGGCCAAAGTCCTGCATCCTGGTGATGGTTCAGCAGGTGAATCCTTGGAGGCTACAATGCAGCTGATGTCAGGGGACCAGTCAGGTCCTGTAGTGGAGTTGGAGGGACCACTACTCTCTGACAGTCATATCCCTTTCAAGGTAAAAGCACCGACCTTGACCATGATCTACAACTAGAAACTATTTATTTTTAGGTAAGCTACACAGTTTCTGATTAACACTAGTCATGTCCTCTCCCCCTCTTTTGATTTGTTTCTACAGCTTATGATGCCTTTGCCTGTGCCAGAGTACCTCAATGTCAACTACATCTGTGAGTCTGCTTCACGCCTACTATTTCTCTCTATGCACTGGGCACGCTCCATACCTGCCTTTCAAACCCTTAGGTAAGCCTTGGTCATGAGTTGTTTCATTATTTCAGGAAATTTTATGTAGTAACATTCGACTGCAATAAATAACGTGAATTATAAAATGATAGTAGAGTTATTTTATTTTCTCTTGTACTAAAGTAATCTTGTGTTATTTTACAGTGGCCAAGAGAATGACATCAACTTAATGAAAGCCTGCTGGAATGAACTGTTTGCTTTGGGTCTGGCACAGTGTTCCAATGTTATGAATGTCGGTACCATATTAAGTGCCATTATAAACCATCTGCAGACCAGCCTACAGGAAGGTATGATGGCTCCTAGCTGCCAGCTTACAAGGTTTAACAGTTTACATTTTCAGGAGCACAATCCATGTTTTTCAGTGTGATGCAGAGCAAAAAGCAAGTAAATCTTGCACAATCTCAGCTTGCACACTAAAATGAAGTTTTAAATGTTTCATGTTTGATTTTATGTCATTGTTTACTTGATTTTTGCTAAAAAAATATATATGATGCTTAACTCCTAACATCCTCGACTGCTCTAAAATTGTTTTCTTCCCCTACAGATAAGCTGTCGCCAGAGAGAGTAAAACTAGTAATGGAGCACATCTGGAGGATGCAAGAGTTCTGTAACAGCATGTGCAAGCTGTCCCCAGACTCCTATGAATACGCCTACCTCAAAGCCATCGTTCTCTTTAGTCCTGGTGTGTAGGACTGACCAGTTTACAAAATGAAACATTTATGTTAAAATTCACCTTTTTGTGCTTAGGAAGAATCAATATCATGGCGAAACAAAAACGTTACAGATGGATGGATAAGTGTGTATAGGCTGATGTCTGACTGTGTGTTGTTTTTGTACCAGATCATCCAGGCATAGATAATACACCACAGATTGAGAGGTTCCAGGAAAAAGCCTACATGGAGCTGCAGGACTACGTAACCAGGACCTACCCAGAAGATTCTTATCGGTTAGTAGTGTTTACTGCATTATGCCTCACTGCTGAAGGGACAGAATTATTCTGTATTTAGAAAGGAAAGGTTTGGGATGCTAACCTTTACTGACTTTGTCTCCTTTTCATTGCTCCCAGGTTGTCCAAGCTGTTGATCCGTCTTCCTGCCCTTAGGCTCATTAGTGCAACTGTCACTGAGGAGCTGTTTTTCGCTGGGCTCATTGGCAACGTACAGATCGACAGCATTATCCCTTACATCCTCAAAATGGAATCCACTGACTATAATAGCCAGGCGGTTTCTGGAGTCTGAAACACTGTGCCCTCTGTAATAGTGACATTGAACTGTAAAGATTCAACATCCAACTAATCTGGGGGCTCTGCAGACTGACCGTAGAGTGGTCATAGTGTATTTATGACATCCCATGTGAATTGTTTTTTCACTCTTACCTTGCTCCTACCCCTGGCTCCTCAGTAACCAGTCATTAGAGCCCAGCTCACAAAGAGGACAAATAGTTACCTCCAGTGACAACCAAGCCTGCTAATATGTGCCCATTCGGGAGTGAACGTTTGACGTCTGCATAGTAGATTGTGCTTTTTAATGTACATAGTGTTTTACACGTCATTGTCTCCAGGCCTTTCCTTATCTGCTTTTCTTCAGATCCTGTTTGTGCTCTGAATGAATATGGATGGTTTGTTTTTCACTGCTTTCATATATCGTCATGCCTTTTTTATTTTCTAATAACAATGAGGTAAAAGCTTGGCATAATGTGAACTGATTTGTGAGATGTTATTGTTAAAGGGTGTAACCTTTATTTCTTATTTGTTTGCCAATCCAAAGGATCGGGCAGCATCACTTGTCAAATTTTTGACATCATCAAGTAAATGTGTGTATATAGATTTGTATATAGAATGTACCGAGAAGGCTATAATAGACAGCAGTTATTTGTGGATTTCATCTTTTGGACAAAAAAATTATGGCAGTCATTTGACAATAAAAGCATCCTTCAATCATGTTCATGAGAAGCGGATTCCCAAAATGTACTCATCAGTATAATTTATTTGTAGTGTACACAAGAGTCAAGTTAAGCTTTTCATGCTAAGTGTACTGCAGTTTTGCTTTTGTTAGTATTTTGGACAACGGCTGTGGGCTATAAAGTAGACAGCCTAAAATATGATGCGTTGAACCTGTACTCTTGGTCATGTTATGAAAAACTGGGGCAGGCTGTTTCATAAGAGAGGCAACAGTGCTTGTTTTTGTACTAAATATATGTTGCATTTCTTCCAAATATCTTTAAATACAGAAAAAATATGAACCTGACAGAACAGCTTAGATAAATTCTGAGCCAGGTAATGGGTTTGGTAAACACAGACATTAACTGAGCATCATAGGAAAAGCAACAAAGAAACCAGCTTTTTGGTTTTCTGTAGTGCTGACTAGAGTCTTGAGGCGATGCTCTATTCTACCTCATCAATTGCAGTGATTGTAATTCGACTGTGGGGGACTTTATAAGTCCACACTGGAGGTGGATCTTCTGAGAGGCAGGATAGCTTTGCAGAGTTAAACCCAGAGCAGCTCCATTGTCCATGTATCTGTTACAGACTTGATGAGCTTCTGTATATTACTAAATAAACCCATCAAGAGAACCTGCTAATTATGCTTCTTGGAAAAGGCTCCTGCTCTCAAAAACACAGCAGATTGTTTACATGCCCCCTCTGAATAAATAATGCAAATCTGTATGCTAGCCCAGCGACTTGTTGTGTTTCGTGTCAGGTGACACGAAGGTGGAAGATGTAGCAGAGTGTGAGGGACTGCACTTTCAGGGTGTGTTATTAGGAAATGAATTTTTCATTAGGGCTTACCGTATGTGAGTAAACTGAAGACAGTGGCTGTAAGATTTCTTTTGCTGTAGTTACCCGGTGAACATATCCAGCTAATTAAAGGCACTGATAGCTGCATTAAAACTTAATGACCACTTGAATTTAGTCTGCTGCTGTTTTTAGAAGTGCATTGTCCAGTGTATCCTTTATGTGATTCTCCACATCCCTACAGAATCTACAGTATCACCACATCACTTGTCACGCCCCCTTTGAACAGCCGGGGTTAATGCATTTCAATGTGTGCTCTAACAATAGAGGGTACTTTTGTCATCTCTTTACAAACTGCCCCAACAGTTTTGCAGTTGCAAACAAAAACACTTGGGTTTAGACATTTGTGATGCAATGTGGGCTTTTGTGTTCATGGCTGGGTGGATTAGCTCGTTCCAAGATGAATGAATGTGACTGAAAAGGCCAGTTGGGTTTTTGGGGTCAGACTGTTTGACGGGTTGATGTAGTTTTTTTTTTTTGTCTTACCGGATTCTCAGTAGACTGAAAGAGTGTAGGCGGAAACTACAGCCTACATTAGTAAGCATACAGACATTTTATATTATCAGTTCCTAACACGATGCCACAATACCATGCCAGTCTGGTCTTTCTGGGTGCATTAACACCTGTATTTAAAGACATTTTTATTTGTCCACTTTAGCCTAACCCATCCTTTGAGGTGAGATGTTTTTAAAAATAATTGACACTTTTAACATACACATTGTTCTCAAGTCATAAGCACTGTTTCAAAACCAGACAATGTGTAATGCATTTGATAATAACTGGCATGTTTTAAACAGATTTGTATATATTTTAGAGGGAAATATTGCACCTTTTTCCAGTACCAGTTCACAGTCTGAGCATATACAATATTGTGCATGACTTACCCAGCAGCACATACTTTAAATGATGCTTACAGATTTTGCTAAAGTAATTTGAATCAAATACTTTTACTTGAATCCTTTGTGTAAGTTATCTGATATATTTTTCATTAAAATAATTTATTATGAGACGCTTATGTTTATATTGTGGGACTATCATCACTTAAAGTAATTTGGATCACAAACTTACCTCTGAGGCTGCTAACCACACTGTTTTATCTCTCACTTTTGAGCGTGTGTTGAAAGAGTTAACACCTCCTCGCTGAGCCTCCCTGCAGAGAGGAATAGGCGGAGTTTGGGTGGTGTACACCGCTTTTGTATGTTGAAGAGCCAGTGTGTGCGTTTGTGAGTGAGAAGGAGAGAGAGAAACGGCCTAAACATGGTTACGAGATTAGGCGAGTTGTAAACTAGTCTCGGTCCTGAACTGAAGAACCACCAGCTCCTATTTGTGCTCAAACGCGGGATTATTATTAATATTATTATTATTATGCCCAGCGCCAACGTGTCCGTGCGAAGTTTGTCTGAAGTGGAGAAATACCTCAGCAGCCGGATGGTGAGTATCATGTGAGTGTATTTTGCATTGTTGTGTCATAAACGGTAGCTCCCGGTCTGTACCAGTCATACATCGTTGTGTGCTGAGCTCATGTGAAACCAACAGCTGCGCCGCGTAAAGCCGCGTATCTCCGTCAACAAAGAGGTTTGATACATTTGAGCAGTTATCATAGAGGAGATGTGTTCGTGGAGATGTTGCAGTGACATAACGATGTCTGTGACTATCAGCCACTGTAAACTCAGAGCACCGAGTGCCACTAAGTCCTGGTGAGTATAATGGGTTGGTTTCATGGATGGTCCACGTACTCTATATCCAAACGAGACAATCATTTCACTGTCTTCATTTAAATCGCAATTAGGGCTAAAACTGATGCTTGTTTTTATTATTAATTAACCAGATGATGATTACCAGTGCAGATATAGAAACGGTGTGGATGGTCAGAACAAGCTGCGCCAAAACACAACAGTCAAAACCATAAGATAATAAATTCGCACAGAAAGAATCAGCTTTCACAATGGAGAAGTAGCAGGTCCTCTATCCACATCATGCAGCACAGTCATCCAGTGACATGTACTTACAGTTTTAAATCAGTACATTTTAAATACAACAGCAGCACAACTCAAATGTGCAATAAAATGGATTCATTAAAAAAAAAAGTAAACCGAAATGATTATACTTTCATCTTACAGGTGTTTTTGTGACCACTCAGTGATTCAGTGTTTGACCTACTTTTCAGAAGTAATGAAGGTTTGCTTAGACCTACTGTATCCGACAGGTGACTGCCCTGAGCATGTTTACCGCTTTGTTACACTGCAGGACAGTCTCATAGCAGATATAGAAGGGCGGTTTCTGAAAATTATATTTATTTACGAATACACACGTTTTTATATGTTCTTTTATCTGACACATGATAAAGAGTGTGTGCAACATCTATTCTGAGTGAAGTGTACAAATAGTATTAATGTTTTTATTCTAGGCCTCCGGCACACAGGGGGACAGAGCTCACCTGTCCGGTCCTGATTACAGTGTCCTTACACTTTTATGTATATAAAGCTCTAATCACAGATTTGACTATATAAGGACTCAGTAATAGGTACCAGTAAGAGGTTTTGCAGGAAAACCATCCAACCATTTCCTCATGTTATAGTGTGATGCTCGGCAAAAACCCTTGATGGTCCTGACAGAAGAGTCATGTGTGGTGATTCTTGTGCAACCAGAAAGTCAGTCAAGTGTCACGCAGAACATTGTTTCTTTTCGTTACGTTCGGGCCTGCCATCGAGTCACTTTTAGTTTTTCAAGGTGAGGACATTTCGAGCTTACCTGTCAAGGGGACCTTGTGTGACTGGCAGGTCTTATTTGACTTGTTAAAACTGCCCCGCAGGCCTGTAAACAACTGCAGATATTTTCAGAATAAAACTGCAACTAACTCTTCTATATAGATGAAATCAACAACCTTTCCCCTGGAGCAGAGCTTGAAAGAATCACATGCATAATTTGAACCAGCCTTTCCTGGTAGAACCATCAACAGGGTATGATGTATCAACATATCTGGCTCTTCAGCTGTTTTATTACCGTTGGGTCATGTCATTATGTTTTTCCTCCTTTTGTTTTCTGAAAATAACATTCCAGTTGTGTTTCTCCAAAAGCCATTGTGCAGCAGATATAGTGTGTCAGAGGCCAAAGATGATGCAACACCTCAGTCTGTCTGTCACTCAGTGTTTTTTTTTCCTGATGATTCGGTGCTATTTCTCAGTTTGTACATAAATGAACATTAAACTGTTCCTCTAGTGGTTCTCTCAGGTTGTGTCAGCAGACAAAATGTAAACCTATCACTTCTTCAGTTTCGACCTTTTAATATGCTTTATTCTGTATCAATAAATTGCAGCTGCTGTGCCTTTTTTTACTTCTGCTTTTTAGGTTTTTTTTAGGTTTTTCATGACTTTTCACCAACTTTGCAGCGGCACCGCCCACTTTAAATCAGTACATTGAATGTAATTGTATATGTATGTTGATTCAATAATTTCCCAGTTCAGATGGGCAAACAGACAGAGGGAGTGTTAATGTGCTATTGATTTAGTTCTGGACAAGCTTGTCTATGAGATAATGACGAATGCGCCTTAAGCATTTCATTCCACTAACTCCACAGGGATTAGTCATTCAGGAAAGTTCACACTGCTGCTAGACTTTTATTCTGATGAGGCATTCTGTTTGCCTCTAAAGAAAGCAAACAAAGTGCGGCTACATGGGCAGCTGTGGGATGCAGATGAGAGAAGGAGGAGGAGATGTTGGGTCAGCTTTCTGACTACAGTCAAAGATGTGCTCCCTGTCGCTCCCACTCTCCCTCTATCTCTCTCTCTCTCTCTGTGGTTTTCTTCCTGCTTCCCTGTGTGAGCCCTGACTGGGAGAGTGTCAGTATCCATGAGGATCAGCTGGAGGGAATACCAATAAGCACTGTGGGCTTCTTCCCCTCTGTGGTTCTGTTCTCTGATGAAGGGACGGTTTTGTTCCATCTCAATGAGTGTGCCAGCTCTTTCCCCCGGTGTGTATGTGTGTTATTTATTTGAGGGTGCATTAACAGAGTGGATGCTAAATAAGTGCTACCTTGACTAACCCACACTTTTTACATCACTGCAAACTCCTGTGCTTGCATTTGCTCGTGTCTGAGTATCTGCATGATCTGACCTTAGAGTATGAACTGATGATTTCATCAGATTGCAGCCTCACTGGTGGGTACTTACAAACAATACTTCCTGTTAACAGGAGCGATGGCTTCCTGTTTGCTTAAAAATATCTGTGGTTTTAATATGTCCCCTTGCAGACAGGGGCTGGAACTTTAGAAAGAATTAAACTCATTTTCTGTAAGTTCTGCTAATCTCAACAATATTTGTTCACTATTGCAGCTCACTATTGATTATACACCACCAGCATACCGATCCTGTTTGTGTGGCTTCTCCAACTTTTAGTTTTATTCAGACAAAAATGCTGATTCGCTGCTTTGCTTATTTATTCTGGTGCTGCAGTGGGTAAATGAGCATAAAGTCTGCTTTTGCATGAAGAACTGAATCACTAACTAGATCATCGATCCAAGAGCCAGAACACTGCAGTGCAGAATATGCAGTTTCTATTGACTCCCCTGATGTTGCCCCCAAAAATGTAGCAAAGATTTGGGCTGATTTCAACACACAGCTCTCCCCGGTTGGATTAAAATTGAGGCTAATACAGTTGGATCTTTATGTTATGCTGTCAAGCAGGGTCAGAGCATATTAAATGGGTCATGGTGTTTGACAGACGCTGTGTGCTATGTAGGGCAGCGTGGGGGACAGGGGGCACAGGCTGAGGTGTGAGGGAGGCACCCCGCAGGCACAGAGGACTCCTTTAGACCCTGTTGATGGAGATGATGATCATTGGGATGAGGGGTGCTGCTGAGCTGTGCGTGGGATCATCCTCCCTTTGTTTTATCCACGTCCCCTTATCTCTTATCGCTCTGTTTTGGTTTCTGTAGCTGTCTCTCTGTTTTGTTTCACACTTTCATTCTGCCTCTTCGACTGTGCTACTGACACGCGATTATCAATGAGTGAGTCAAACAGAAGCAGACGTATGTCTGGTTTGTTAAATTCTAAGATAAGTTTTTTTTTCCATACCAATAAACCACATTTTGAAGACCTTATCAACAAAACAAAAACAAACTTGTATATTCTGAAGAGTAATAACCATTGAGCACAGAATAATGTCAGTGTTATGCTCAAGAACAGGTCAACATCTCACTGTATAAACTATAACCTGGTGTCATTGTGTGACCTTTCATTTAAGCATGGGCCCCTGGCAGACTTCTCTGCTGCCATCTGCCGTGTGGTAGCAGCCTTTTCCCCCGGATTTGGACTTTTAAGCCCCATTTGTCTCCAGCCATGTCCAGAGAGTCAATCCTTCCTCAGCTTCGTCCTCCTATCTCAACAACCCCTGGAGAATGCCTGTTTAAGTGTTTGGGAGAAACAGAGTGAAAAGTAGGGCAGCTCCTCAGCAGATTTGGGAGGACATTTTCATCAGCAAGAGGCTAATTTATTTAACAGAGCCACTCATGCAGAGAGACCCCCAGATTGCTCCAGCAGTTAATAAGCATTGGTAAAAATCTTGAGTAGCCATGGCAATGGAAATAGGCTTATAAAACTTTAATGGTCAAAATTTATTTAGATGTCATACTTGATTTTGGGTCCTACACTGTGTAAAACATCTCAGTTGTGTTATATGTTGTTTATGCTGAACTCTTGAATCAGGCCTCATCCTGCCAAACCATCTTGTGTTTTATTGCAAAGTGGGGACCTCTCACTCCAGCTGTTTAATGCAAGTTTGGCCTGACATTTATCCCCCCAGTGTGGATGTGGAAGTTCACTATTTACACATGTCCCAACCCAACATTTGCCAGGTCACCTTTTCATCTATTTTATGCTCATCCAATAACTACAATATTACTAAGCTTGAGACAATAAACTTAAAGCTCTACTTGGCCCCTAAATCTACAGAGGAAAATATTGAGGTAGTGGGAGAGTATCTTAGTTCCAGAACTGCATAAATAGCATGAAGTCCGAGCTGTACGGCTAAACAAGCAGTTCTTTGTATTTGTTATTTGAAAACTACAAAAACTGGGTAATATGAGTAACAACAGCTTTCCCAGCAAACTGTTTTGTAGGAAATTGGGCATTTTTTTATGTATGACAAACAGGTTTGATAAAGAGGCAGCCTTTCTGTGAATGTGGTGCTTTGACAAGCGATATTGCATGGATGCAGGATTCTTAAAGCTATACTGTACATCAGGCCAGTAAATCCATATGCAGTAGCTTGCTCATCAGAACCCTGGACAGAGCAGAGGTAGGACATGACAAAGTGTGCTTTTTTCTCTGCAAAGAAAGGGTCCTGTGTTCAGGAAGGACAGAGGCCTGAGAGAGTGGGATGAGGACAGTGGCTGAAACACCCCAGACATGCTTGTAGAAAAAGGCATAGCATTCTCTGAATATACACTACATGTAAAAATATATATGTTGGTTTTGTTGTTTTATAATTTGTTGTAAGCAGTTTGAGACTAATAACATTCCATTTATGTACATGTACAAAAACCTTTACAAGCTAACTAGCATCTTGTTGAAGTTACATTCATATAGCATCACATGCTAACATTTGCTAATTAGCACTACACATGTAATTAGTTTTAATTTGGTCATAATCCAAAGTTTTGGACTATTAATTGGAAATTTGACCCGATGATGGTGTTACAGGAAAAGTCACAGGTTTAACATTCTGATATCCATACCAAATGTTTATATGACCAATAAATTGTGAACATCGCAGTGGTGCTGAAGGAAAAGTCAGATTACCAAAATCACTAGGATTCATCCTTTGGGGAACCTGAATGTCTGTACACATTTTTACAGCCATCCAGCCAACAGTTATTGACATAAGAACCTGTTTCTGTGTTGCAGATTATCATAAAACCATAGCCTAAGTGGAAATGTCAGACATAATTAAATTCCAGTAGAATTCTTGCTGCTCACTGTCATTTCCTCACAAACTCGTTTGACTAGTTGAATGCGTGTGAGGTCATAGTGCCCACAGCAAGTAAAGAGGAAAGGCTGAATGGAACAGAATAGGTTGTTACTGAAAGTGTTTTTGTTTTAGTCAGAGTTGCTCGGTCTGTGCACTAGTGTCTCTAGCCACTAATAATGACCCTGTTATTGGTAAACCCTCTCTTGAGTTTCACCTGACAGTCATGTGGCGTGGAGCATCAGCGTGTGGTGAACTCTCAATGCATTAGTCGATTGTAAAGGTACTTAGCCAGTAATATGTAGCCATTAAGTGCTGATGTGGAAAGGCTGAGAAGGATTGAGTCCTGAGTCTGTTGAGTTAGCTGTGATCTGTTTGTTTGCTTGAAACTAGCAGTGTTATATTTGTTGGGATTAAAGCAGCTTTGGACAGCCCATAGTGCTTGTTGTTCTACATTTTGGATTAGACACGAGCAGCTTACACCTCTTATTACTACATTTGTACTGTGATCGTCTCGCAATTTTCTGTGTCTTACTAGACCACTAAAACTACAGTGCCACTACACATGAACAGACGCTTCTGCTCCAGAATGCTGCTTAGAAGCCTAATAAAATAGTTGCTTCACTGCTTTCATTAGTCCTTAAGGTTTCCTGTAATAGTTAAACTTGCTTAGTCAAGCTATACTTATGCCGTTTCACTTCCCCATATCTACCCCCAGAAAAACTAGAGTGCAAAGAACCATTGACGCATCAGTCAAACACTGATTGTAATGTACCTTTTATCAGAAAAAAAATTGACATTTGTTGTACAAGTAGGAAACACTGTCTGAAAAAGGGATTTCCTTGTCTTGTGGCCTTGTGTGACATTATCACTGACCTACATTAGATGTGCATGCTCTATTTCTTTCACACACTTTAATAGCTGTTATCTGTATTTTATCATCTGCGTCCACTGTGTGCTATACTATAAACAAATAAGATTATTTGGCAGCTGAAATGTAACAGATGTGCCAAGTAAGAGCATTCAATTCACACCCAGATGGTCTCACAGTGGTAATATGAGAAGCAATATGGAAATACCACTGTTTCAAAATTCAGATCCAAGTGAAAAAGGTAACTATAGGAAAAGTTTAAAAACCTTTCTGTACTATTGAATCCATGGGGCATAGCAACACCAGCAGATCAGGTTTAAAAAGCAAACAAATGTAGCCCAAATAAGCAAACTGTTAATTTGAAACTGTTTGTTGTAAACGCCCATGATTTACACAGAGCTACTGTACTTACTAGTTCGGCTTTGCTCATACGTGCATTGCCTGCAGTAGGCCAGATAGTAGTTTTACAAAACAATGGTCTATTGTACAGTTAGGGAAGTGTGTTTTACCTTCAGATATGTAGTTTAGATAAGCATAACTGCTGCACACACACACTATATTTTATTGGTGATTAAACTAATATATCATGATCTTAATGAAGAATAGTTGATACTGCAAAATAAGTAAAACATTTCTAATTATTGTTTCTCTTCTTTATAGGACCATAGATCAGAGGGTGCATTTCTGAGCATGCCTGTATCAATGCGGCGGGGTTCTTCAGAGAACAATCTGGATCTGGATCTGAGTAATGGAAGTCCTGTTCTTGGTGTCGAAGTTCAGCGTAGCCGTTCTTGTTTGGACAACCTCCAGCAGAAGATACTTAAAGTCACAGAGCAGCTGAAGATTGAGGAAACGGCCAGAAATGAGAACTTAGTTGAATATCTGAAGCTGGTGAACAGTGCGGACAAGCAGCAAATGGGACGCATCAAGCAGGTTTTCGAGAAGAAGAACCAGAAATCAGCACAAAACATTGCTCAGATGCAAAAAAAGCTGGAACAGTACCATCGCAAGATGAAAGACAGTGAAATCCATCAAAGCCCAACACGACGCCCATCCTCTGTCAAACACAGTACCCTACCCAGGGAATCTACCAGAGCGCTGCTGGGGGACATGACCGGCAGTGGCCGACACCCGACCATGGACAAGATCAAGACCATCGGACCAGGTGTTTCCCTCTCCCCTCCTTTTTTCTTTAGTAAACCCAAAGATTTTGTCAACGTCATTAGGAACAAGTTTGGCAGCGCTGACAACATTGCCCACCTCAAGACCACTCTGGACGCTTCTTCCCCGTTGCCCACTGACAGTACAGGAAAGGGGCTGAGTAACAGCACCTCTATGGTGGGAAAGCCTAAATATCCTAGTGATGATGAATGCTCCTCAGAGAGTGCTTCCATTTCAGCAGACAGTAATGGAAACCCAATGGGGGACGGAGTGTCAGCTGGGCAGGCAGAGGGTCTGGGCCACAGCCAGGGCCTGGCAGCAGGGGGGGATGGCCAGACCAGACTGAACCTGACCCTGGAGGAAGTGAGGGAGATCAAAGAGGCCCAGAGTCATCTGGAGGAGGATATAGAGGAGCTAAAAGCACAGTTCAAGAGAGAGTATGGCATAGTTAGTCAAACACTGCAGGAGGAAAGATACAGGTATATTTATATTACTTCATATTTCATTGTATATTCAGCTCTAGACCTATTGTTTACTTTTATGTCTGTTATTCGACTCATGGCAGTCATAGATTATTCATACACACATGTAAATAGCAGTAGCACTCAAGCAGTCAATGTAATTCATCGCATTATCATCTACAGAGGCATGTCAAGGATACTACATGCTTTTTAACTAATTCTCTCCTATACTGATTGCTAGATACGAGCGTTTGGAAGACCAACTGAATGACATGTCAGAACTTCACCAACACGAGATGGCTAATTTGAAGCAAGAACTGGCCAGCATTGAAGAGCGGGTGGCCTATCAGGCTCAAGAAAGGGCCAGGGACATTCAGGTAAAAAACATAGTGGTGTCAGGTAGTGATGCTTGACTGGGCGTTTGACAGAGTGTAAGACTTAATGTTATGATTCAGTTTAGACTGGATCATACAAACATGGCTGTAAGCATTATGTCATACATTGCAAAAGCTTGTCTGGTATTCGTTCATTCAACTGATGATTCATTGTCATGTGAATGCATCTTGTATGTAAAAGTTCCAGTTTTTCTTCTCTGTTCTCACATTCCTCTTTTTATACATAATGCTTTGAGGAAATTGAGATTTAACAGGTAAGCAAAATGCTCTTCAGCCACCTTGGTAACAGTCAGTACAAACTCTTCCTCTATATGTCTCTCAGGAAGCCCTTGAGTCGTGTCAGACACGAGTGTCCAAGCTGGAACTCCAACAGCAACAGCAGCAGCAGACAGTCCAGCTCGAGAGCCATGATGCCCGAGTCTTGCTGGGGAAGAGCATCAACATCATGCTGGCCATTATCACCGTCATCCTGGTGTGTGTTTCCACTGCTGCGAAGTTTGCTGCTCCACTGATGAGAAGTCGATACCATGTGGTAGCTACTTTTCTTGGAATTTGTTTCTTGACCATATTTTGGAAGAACTGGGACCGTTTACAGTATGCTATAGATAGATTGCTTGTGCCTGCTTGATGTGCACTGATCATGCTGTACGCAACAATAACGTGGATGCTGTCGATTGTCAGGATAGGACTGTCTGAGAGGATTGGTTGTACAATCGTCAGAAGACACGATCGCCATAAATTTGCAGAAGTCACTTTTTTCAGACTGAAATGAAGATTTTTTTTTCTTTGTCTAGACTCGAATGTGTGTAGGTAACAATTTCATTTAACCCTTAAAATAATATTTATAGAACAGTATATTTTGTTACTTGCTCGATGATTGCTATGAATTTATCAACACATAAAGGTCAAATGAAGTATTAAACGTTTTCACTATGATGCAACAACATGGAGGAAAAATAAAATAAAATTAGGGAAGTGATGATTATTATTATTCATTGTGCTTCTGTTAAATTTTAATATCTTTCAGACAGTTGTAAACATGGAGATGCACACATAAACAAAACCTCAAGCTTGGTATCTTGTTGGCTATAGCTGTGAAATGGTAAATGTTACCCTTGAAGGAACAGTTGGAAATTTGCTTATTTGCCAAGAGTTAGATGAGCAGATTGGTACCACTCGAATGCTAATTTAGTAAATATTAAGCTTCTGCCAGCAGCTGTGTTTAGCTTATCATAAAAACATAACATTAAGAGGTTAGGTGCTGGATTTTGTTACTGCTGGATACAGCCAGTCCCTTTCCTCATGTTTACAGCCTTTGTACTAAGGTAAGCTAACTGGGTGCTGGTGTTGGCTCATGATATTGTTATAAAATTTCTAATCTAACTCTCTGCAAAAAGACGAAAAAGCACTTTTTCCATATTTGGAACTATTGCTTTTTATAAAGACTCTACAGACTGAAGCACAGAGGCAACGTTCATCCTGTTTTTTCACATTTAGTTTCTTTATTTTACTCTTTATTGCCTCATTGTGTGGTCAGTCATCTCATAAAGTTGTTCAGTGCACTGTTCCTAATATTTAAAGTGCAATATGTTTGATTTCTAAAAGCACTGTTTTTGTATTTTTGTATTATTATCATATTTTTTTTTAGGAGTGAGCGTTTTACGTCATCGTTTTACAGCGAGGGGGGTTTGAGATGGGGGCGCGAGGGAGTGAGGAACTGTCAGTCACTTTGGTATGAGATATCCATAACCACTGATGCCACTGTTTGGCTCTGATAAGGCCAGCTGTCTCTTCTCTCAAGGGTCAAAATCAATCCAGCTGCACTGCTATGCTGTTATTGTGGTAATATCAGCACACTCCAGTCTTTCCAGTGCAGCCACACATGCGCACACAACCAAGCAACACAAAAACAGACCCAGCTACTTGGCTGTCTGTATTTACTTGTCTTTGGGTTTTACCTAGTTTGATGTTTGTCTTGTAATAATAATAAGATGGGTAATACTGTGATATAAGGCCTTTTTCTGAGTGAAAATGGATTTCCTTTTTTTTCAAAACTGCAACAAACAGCCTTCAGTGTTCCAGTGATTGCTGAGGAGCACATTACAAACTCTAAATGATGAACTATGAGCCTATTTTATGATTTTATTTCATATTTGTCTTACAAACAAAGCCCACGAGGATCTTACACAAAGCTATGGACCATTTCTAATGTGTGTCTGCCATAATACCATGTTTGTGTTGATATTCGCTGTCTTGTTGTACTACTCACTGTAATAGTAGTATTTTTTCCTGTTTTGAGATATTTGAGGAAGTTTTACCTGCAGACACAAATGTGGTTTACATCCTTTTATCTCCGGTACACCCTGCAATCAATCAGTTGTATT